>CM029595.1:76507567-76807567 GCA_017311375.1 Mytilus coruscus | reverse complement strand
GAAGATTTCTTGCTATTGCGCAATACTGTGCAATTGAAGATTTCTTGCTATTGCGCAATATTGTGCTATTGGATATTTCTTGCTATTGCGCAATACTGTGCAATTGAAGATTTCTTGCTATTGCGCAATACTGTGCAATTGAAGATTTCTTGCTATTGTGCAATACTGTGCAATTGAAAATTTCTTGCTATTGCACAATACTTATTATATAATAATTTACACATCCTGTTTGGTGTGTATCTCCTACCATATCATTATTATTTTCTTTTTAAATATAAATCAGAAATAACCAACTTAAAATGGAAAATTTTAAAAGAAAAACTAGAGGCTCCAAGGACCCTGTGTCGCTCACCTGATATTTTTATTTACAATTGATGCATGATAAATGCAACTGTTGTACTGTCGTTTAGTTTCAGAGATATAAGACTAAAAAGTGCGTTTGAAACCTATGTTTTATTTCAGCCATGTGTGCCATGTTGGCAGGCAGGGTCATCATACACAGTGGTCCCTGGATATCCTAGTGGTGATTTAAACCAAGTTTGGTTTAATTTGACAGTAGTTTCAGGGAGAATTTTGTAAAATTTATCTAACGAGAAATGCAAGTGATGAGAAAGTTTGTTGTGAAGTTTTGTTGTTGCAACACCCCCAAAAAAAAACAAAAGGTAATAAAAATTATCATTTAAGGGCAATCTTTCCTATTAATGATTTCTGCAAAATTCAGTTGATTGTGCAAGGGTTGTATAGCCAGCTGAGGTCGTTAAAACTCTCATTTGTTGTTGCAAAATTCAAGTGGTTTTGAATTGCTTTGTTGATCTTTTTTGTATTCAACTTTTAAACAACAAAGTACAACAAATATGATGACTGATACTCATGACACTGAAAATATGGTCTTCCATTCTTGTGAAGAAAATGGTAAGGTTTGAAATATTTCTTAAATATTAATTCAATACCAATACTTTAATTTGTATTGGATTTATCCCAGGAAATGAGAACAAGGGACACAATCAAATTCAATTTTTTCCTAAACTTCTGATAAAATATAAAATGAAGAACTATATTTTTTAATGAGAATTTTTTTTTTTAATAGTTAATTGATAATTTGAACAACATTAATTAAGTTTTAGACCTTGCATGGTTGATTAATTTTCTCTCAAAATTTCTGATATTCTATTAAAGTTTTAAATATAATATGAGACAGGCATTACCTGTGAAAGGGGATGAAGTCTGTATAAATTAGTGTAGGAATTCAAGCATCATTTGCACTTGAATCTGTAGAAAATGAAGCCAAAGTACTGAAACATATCTGACATTCGACCTATTGTTCGGGATTATAGTTGTGACATCATTTTCAATGTAAAGAAAGAAACACCATCATCAGGTATTAATGTGGTTTTTTTCATGTTATTATTTTATTGCCAGTTCATTAGTAGATTGTTTTCTATATTGATTTTCTACTGCAGTTTCAGAAAAGAAGATTACAAAAGGAAAACATTTTGTAAAACTTACCAAAATTTACCAAATTAATGAAAATTGTTAAAATTGACTATAAAGGGCAATAACTCCTTAAGGGTCAACTGACCATTTTGGTCATGTTGACTTATTTGAAGATCTTACTTTGCTGAACATTATTGCTGTTTACAGTTTATCTCTATCTGTAATAATTTTCAAGATAATAACCAAAACGGCAAAATTTCCTTAAAATTACCAATTCAGGGCAGCAACCTAACAACCAGTTGTCCAATTCATCTGAAAATTTGAGGGCAGATAGATATTTACTTGATAAACAAGTTAATCTCTGTAAGATTTGCTTTAAATGCTTTGGTTTCAGAGTTACAAGCCAAAATCTACATTTTACCCTATTTTCTATTTTTAGCCATGGCAGCCATCTTGGTTGGTTGGCTGGGTCACCGCACACATTTTTAAAACTAAATACCCTAATAATGATTGTGGCTAAGTTTGGTTGAATTTGGTCCAGTAGTTTCAGAGGAGAAGATTTTGTAAAGATTACAAAATTTACAAAAATTTGTAAAAATTACTTTAAAGGGCAATAACTCCTTAAGGGGTCAACTGACCATTTTGATCATGTTGACTTATTTGTAGATCTTACTTTGCTGAACATTATTGCTGTTTACAGTTTATCTCTATCTATAATAATTTTCAAGATAATAACCGAAAACGGAAAAAATCCTTAAAATTACTAATGCAGGGCAGCAACCCAACAACCCATTGTCCGATTCATCTGAAAATTTCAGGGCAGATAGATCTTGACTTGATCAACAATTTTACCCCATGTCAGATTTGCTTTAAATGCTTTGGTTTCAGAGTTATAAGCCAAAATATACATTTTACCCCTATGTTCTATTTTTAGCCATGGCGGCCATCTTGGTTGGTTTGGCAGGTCACCGGACACAATTTTTAAACTAGATACCCTAATGATGATTGTGGACAAGTTTGGTTAAATTTGGCCCAGTAGTTTCAGAGGAGAAGATTTTTGTAAAAGTTGACGACGGACGACGACGGACGCCAAGTGATGAGAAAAGCTCACTTAGGGCCAGGTGAGCTAGAAAAGGAAAAAAAGAAAAAAAAGGAAAAAAAAAAAAATCCTCCCCCCAAATTTTTTGAACCCCCTTATGATTCATCACCCCAAACTCAATCCCAGCCTTCCTTTGTGGTATGGTACCTTGCAGTACAATTTCAGAGAGATCCATACACTTGAACACAAGTTATTGTCTGAAACTAGAAAATGTGTTTTTGGCCCTTTTGGCCCTAAATTCCTAAACGTTTAGGGCAATTACCCCAAACTCAAACCCAGCTTTCCTTTGTGATATGGAACCTTGTAGTACAATTTCAGAAAGATCCATACACTTACACACAAGTTATTGTCCTGAAACTAGAAAATGCTTGTTTTTGCCCTTTTGGCCCCTAATTCCTAAAATATTGAGGCAATTACCCCCATCATCAATCCCAGCCTTCCCATAGTGGTATGGTACCTTGCAGTACAATTTCAGAGAGATCCATACACTTGAACACAAGTTATTGTCTGGAAACTAGAAAAATGCTTATTTTTGGTCCCTTTTTGGCCCCTTATTCCTAAACGTTTTGGGCAATTACTCCCAAACTCAATTCCAGCTTTTCCTTTGTGATATGGAACCTTAAGCTTGTAGTACAATTTCAGAAAGATCCATACACTTGAACACATTATTGTCATGAAACTAAAAAAATGCTTGTTTTTTTCCCCTTTTTTGGCCCCTAATTCCTAAAATATTGAGGCAATTACCCCCATCATCAATCCCAGCATTCCCTTTGTGATATGGAACCTTGTGGTACAATGTGAGAGAGATCCATACACTTGAACACAAGTTATTGTCTGGAAACTAGAAAAATGCTTATTTTTGGTCCCTTTTTGGCCCCTTATTCCTAAACGTTTTGGGCAATTACTCCCAAACTCAATTCCAGCTTTTCCTTTGTGATATGGAACCTTGTAGTACAATTTCAGAAAGATCCATACACTTGAACACAAGTTATTGTCATGAAACTAGAAAAATGCTTGTTTTTTTCCCCTTTTTTGGCCCCTAATTCCTAAAATTTTGAGGCAATTACCCCCAAAATCAATCCCAACCTTCCTTTCGTGGTACTGAACCTTATGGTAAAATTTCATAGAGATCCATTCACTTAAACTAAAGTTAGAGTGCGAAAACCAATGTGTCTTCGGACGACGACAACGCCAACGTCATACCAATATACGACCACAAAATTTTTGCGGTCGTATAAAAATTGCTTACATACTACAACTAAAAATCAGAAAGTTTAAAACAGTATAGCAAATTATTCTCTTCGTAACAGCTGAGAAATCCCGTTGACAAAATGTTTTCATTTCTGTTGGGTTGCAGTAAAATTGCAAAGTATTAACAAACACCAAGTGGATATTTGAAAGGCTTGAAAATCACTCTCAGTTACTGAAGTTGAAAATCCTTTTTGTGTGAACCCCCTGAGGGGTTCACACTTATATATTGGTGAGTTTTGGAAGTGTCTATGGGTCATTCGATATCCTCAGAATCAAGATTCTCGGAACGTCTCGAAAATTTTCGATCATTTATACAGGTAGTTATCTATGTCTTTGATACAGTCCCTCTGTGAATAGGCTACCACGTGACATTTTATATTTCAACAATCAAAGTTCATTTGAAGATTGGAAAGTAAAACAATAAAGACTAGGTTGCAGTAAAAAAATCATTTATATGTTTAGAACATAATTTGCCTTTCGACAAAACATATGTTTTAATAATGTGAATGTTTATTTAATATCAAGTACAAAAAAAAATATAATGAAAACACAATTATATACTTCATGCTTTGAGACGGTCCCTGTATGAGTTGTGTGTGTAGTATTTAATATAATGTCACGTTGTGCATTGTGACTATAAACCAGGGAATAGTTTATTGATATATAATGTCCCAGAATAAACTGATTATTTCTGAACGTTAATCATTTGATATTTTTATTTCAATCATAGCATGGGAAAATGTCGGAAGGCATGATGAAAATTAAGAAAACAATATTTATGTTAAAAATATTTATCTTAGGTCGGAAACACAGTGGTCGGAAAGCAGAAAGACAATCAAACAAAAGGATTTTTCTGCTAAAATATCTATATTTCATTAATAGATACTACCAGACTAAGAGAATATTCTTATTAAGTTTAAACTGAGACTGAATTTATTCTTAATAGAATATGATTAAAATAGTCATATATACGTGCATTATGTCTCACAGGTTTGAAAAGTCATTACATTTATGAAAATTATATGCAACATATGAGCACCAATGAGCAGGGATGGGTACCCAAAGCTAGCTAAATATTTAAATTTTAAACAGTCATGAATGAAAAAATATGAAGATATGATAGATAAAATATTAATGCATCCAGTTTATAAAGCAAACTGAGTACTTAAATTTATATTAAACATCCGGTTTGTAGAAACTGGGATTTGCAAAAGGGTTATGAAAAAATGATGTACACTCCCAAGTAATAAATAAAATAGTTGAGCCTTAAAATGTATATTCAAATAGTAGTTGTACAACTATCCAACATTGCTTTCAAATGACTTGTGCAAAAATCTACACACAATTACATATTTTCAATAAAGGTGTTTTAACATCATCATTATCGTATTCTATTCACAGTCAATTATTTCAATTCAAAAGCAAACAATTTTCAGCAACAATTTTTTGGTGACCAGTCAGCGCTCTTGGGTTCACGAATTGTTTTTCTTCTTTTTTTTTGAAAGAAAGCAACTTGTATCTGTGCAATGCTTCTGGATTGTACTGATAATAATCTCCGAGAAAAACGAATGGTTGAACTTTGACATTTCTGTGCCTTTGTGAAGAACCCGCGAAACATGGAAACATGTTTCCTTTAAAAACTCCCGAGATCGTTAACGTTGAAAGTAAAGATATCTTTATTACGATTATTTTTCTTAGTGATGAAAACTGTATATATAATAATCAAAATAGAATATAAAATAACTATTTTGAGAAAAAAAAACACAAACTATAAATCATTTCCCATGTTCCGACGACGAGTTGTTGTAAGATTATGGTACCTTGTTTACATTTCTAAAAATAACCCGGTATGGGAATTTACGCAAATATGAGTCACGCATTCTGTGCATAAAAAAACAATGAACATTCACTGTTATGAATATATTTAAGTTGGTTTTTTTTTGTATCTTTTTATTTTATAGAAATTAATAAAAATGTATTTATTTCAATTACCTAAAATCTTTAATTTTGCATATACAGAAAATAATATAGATCCGCAGATATAATCATGTAACAATCTCAAACCCATATCATATGGTGGACGGGCTTAGTGCCTGTCCATAATAATGTCTGTCATTGACTAAAATAATAACATGTTTCTCACAACATAATCCAGGGCTCATGCTAGCAGGCGACAAAGTCACTTTCCCATCCGTCACTTCGCTTTGCCTGACCGTCAAAAGTGATATCTAGTCGCCCTGTTGTCACAGGGGGGGGGGTCTATTCCTATATGAAGGTAGATACATATGTGCCGCTGGAATGGGTCCCTTTTTTGATACGTCAAATATATCAATGGGGTGCAATTTTACCAAGAAAATATATCAATAGGTAGTAATTGACCAATTGTGATATATCAATGGGTCATAATTTTTCAGTTTGTTGTGCAAAGAAAAGTGTTTTTAATATATAATAAGATTGTATATGCATATAGGTACTATTTGACCCTTTTGATACGCCATAACTATTTGAGCTGATAAATATATCAATGGGTTATGATTTCGCTGTGAAATATATGTATAGGTAGGGATTTCACAATTATTCAATCTATGAATGGTTTTTTTTTTTAAATTCCAGCTGCACAACTGTACCCAAAATCCCATGTTGAGACCCCCCCCTGTTGTTCACAATACTCTCTTTCAGTCGAACTTACCAGGGTTTTTACGGAACAAGAGATTCCACTGGAACTGCTTTATTTTTCCCTTCTCTTGAAGTTTTCTCAGTATTTTTGTCTCTTTCTTCAGTGTGGAATCCAAGCATGATGGAGCAAATTCATGATCAAATACTCTTCTTGCTGCACGAGAAGATATTCCTGTCATCAACAAGCACATCCTGACATAGTTTTCTTCCTCTTGAGAAAGTGTAGATGCCATTTTCTTAAATATATAGTTTTCTTTTGTTCCTGATCCTAAGTTAATTTCTTAAAACAAAGTTCATCATAGCTATTCGTACACGTTTGGATCTTAGCTCATGGCTTCACAGTAAGTCTCGATAACTTTTTAGATCAGAATATGTTCTAAAGAAAACCATGAATAATATATTAGTATATTATTAATTCGTATATTTTAACTAACTTGATTTGTTCATGGATAGTCACATGTTAAACTATATTTTTGAAGGTAGATAGAAAACTGCAGATAACAAAAGTGATATTGCACGGTTATTTTAAGAATATCTAAAACCGATATACTTTTTAACGTCATCTAATGAATTTCATGATATTGTTAAAAGTTTTAAAAGTTATTATTTGAAGAAAAATCTCTTCAAATACATAAGATGTACAGATAAAAATAAAAATAATTGATATACCAACTAATCTGTTGTTATTGTCAAAGTGACAATATGATATCTATAAAATTCCAACAAAATTAAATGATCGCAAAAGAGAATATAATGCACTGACGATTTTGATACATATATGGTCGGAAATTAATAGTATAACAATTATAGCCTTTGTAGGAGATCAATACAGGATATATCGACCTAAAGAAGTCAATATATCTTTGTATCGACCTCATACAAAGGCTATAATTGTGTAATATCATCATCCAATATTTTGTAATTATGCAATCAATTATTGTTATTATTTATATTATAATGCAATCATTGTTCTCTATTCTTTATATTTTGCACCCCATTATTCTGCATTTTTACTTTTGTCCCTTTTTTTTTTTTTTTTTTTTTTAAATAATTTTATTTGAAATGTACATTTGTTAGAGATACATAAAGTACCGGTACCTTATCCCGCCTCGTTGACGTTAGTATATAGCATTTCATAAGGTTAGTACTTGTTAGTACACAACATACAGTATTGCTAATAAATAATGTGTAACAGAATAAAAAGAAATTACTATGATATATTATAAATCTTAGTTAAGAAGATAAATTAATTTTTCTGCAACCAAATTGTAGAAGTTTTATATTTGCCTTGTTTATTTGTCAATATTTCGTAATGTTGGAGAAGTTCACTTTTAAAATTTCAAACACATTAATTTGTTTTGTTTTCTGCTTGGATATGTAATACACTTTATATATAGTAAAAGTATGATTGTTAGAAAATCGTTGATATTGTAATAATTTGTATCATTTATTTTATATCCATACAAAAGTGATGCCAGTGATATTATATGATGTCCTATTTTAAGTTTGTCTAGTATTAGTTTTATTTGATCCCATAATGATTTTAGATATTTGCATGTCAGAAAGTAATGATCATAATCTTCAATGACATTGCATATATTGCATAGAGGATCGAGTTTTAGTTATTTTCCAAGAGAAAAGTAATTGTTTGGTTGGTAAAATGTAATGTAGAAATTTCCATCTTAACATTCTCAAATTATTATCTTGGATATAGTTAAAGATGAAGTACAGCATTTGTTCTCTTTTCCTTGTATTGTTATCTAAATTTAGAATTCTGTCCCATTTTTGAAATCCTATTGTTTTCTCGTAATATCTATTTAAAAGCGAGATGTAGATATCTTTCGAGGAAAATATTTTTATTGGTACCATTTTTCCTTCTCTATCTTTGAATTTAAATTGAGTCGGTAGCAACTTTTGTTGTGATTGACTCTTCTTTATGAGCTCTTGTAACCACTGTTTTGGTATTGCTTTCATCAATTTAGTATATTCCAAAACCAATTAGCATGGCAAGATAGTTTATCTAAAATCTTATTTTGATTAATTTTTCCTTTATCATCAATTATGTCATTTACAAATAAAATTTTGCTGTTTATCCAATTTTTGAAAATAAGACATTTACCATTTAATTTGATATGCTTATTGCCCCATATTAGTTGCTGTCTGATATGCTTATATGTTAATCGATTTGATTCTTTTTCAGATTTTGAGTTTATCCATGATATAATTATTTTTAAGTAAAATTCTGGAACAATTTCTTTTAGTTTATTGATTAGATTAATATGTTAAAGTCCATTTTAAATATAAGGAATTCTTGTCCAAACTTGTCTAAGTAAAATTTTGGTAAGACTTTCCAATTGGGTGATGAGTCTTCATTATCAATGAGTCTTTTTACCCAATTAATATTTATGGATTCTATATATTTATCTATGTCTATCATTTTAAGCCCGCCGGCAAGATAATTTTTACTTATTATAGCTCTTTTAACTTTTTCTGGTTTATTATTCCATATAAAACTATATATTATTTTTTAAATTTTATGAGATATTCTTTTCTGTTACTGATGCAACATAGGTTATATTTGGTAGGATTAGTGATTTAACAAGAGTTATTTTACCTAATAAAATAGTTAATTTTCTTTTATTCCAATCTTTAATTATTTTTTCTGATTTTTCGTATTGTCTTTGCAAGTTTAATTTTTTACACTCATTTTTATTAAGTCCAAAATATATTCCTAATACTTTTATCGGTTCTTGTGTCCACTTAATGTTTTCAACTTTATCTTTACAGGATTTTAAATTTCCGAGCCATATCCCCTCTGTTTTATTTCGATTAAGCTTTAGGCCTGAAAGTGATCCGAAAATTTCGATAATGTTCAAAGTTAATGAAACTTCTTGTTTTGAATTTAAAAATAAAGTGGTGTCATCTGCAAGCTGGCTTAACTTTAGAGTATGGGTTTTATTATCTAGTTTGATTTGAAAACCTTTAAATTTTTTATCTTGTCTTAATCTACATGCTAAAATTTTAACAGCAATAACAAAATTATAGAACTCATGGGACACCCTTGACGGATCCCGCTCAATGCTGATTGGTCTTGAAATCCACCCATTATTTAATATACAACCCTTTATATCTGTATATAAAGTATTTATCCACTTCAATAAAGATTTCTGAAAGCCAAATTTCCAAATTTCCTTAATGAACAATACATAAATTCCCATTCTAACGAGTCAAATGCCTTTGAAAAATCTAAAAAGAATTGCCCGTCTACGTTGAATTTTTCTGAATAGTCTATAATATCTTGGATTTGTCTAATATTAAACCCAATATATCTGTTTTTACATACCCGCTTTGATCACTGTGAATGATTTTATGCAATAGTGGTTTAAGTCTTTGTGCAAGAGAATATGCTATAATTTTGGTATCTACATTTAATAAAGTAATTGGTCTATAATTGTCTAAATTAAACGGGTCATTTTTCTTGTAAATAAGGGTAATTAATCCTAGTTTCTGTGAATTTGTCAATTCATTTTTCTCATAACAATGGTTAAAGACATCTACAGCAAAATATTGTAAGTTGGACCAGAAAGATCTATAAAATTCAATTGGAAGACCATCAATACCGGTGTTTTGTTAAGTTTCATTTTAAAACAGAATTTGTAAATTCCTCTATTGTCAGCTTTCCTTCAATTTCATTACTTTCGTGTGTAGTTAGTTTGCTGTTTATTTTGTATTTTCAATATAATTCTCAATTTCTCCCAAATCTGGCTTAGTTGACGATATAAATTTACATAATAATTCCTCCCGTTTCTAATATTTTACCTTGATCCTCAGTTATTTCCCTTCACTGTCCCTAATAGTAGTAATATTTTTCTTGTCTGTCTCGATTTCTCTAATCCCAAAAATATTTTGTATTTTTTCGCCTTCTTCTACCCATTTAACTATTGATCTTATTTGTGCCCTTTTATTTTATCAGAATATAGAGTTTGTAACATTTCTTCTGTTTTCTTTATTGAATCTGTTATGTTATTATTTTTCTTTTCATCAAGGACATTATCCTGAATTTCATTCAAAAGTTTTAGTTCTTGTTCTAATTCTTTAATTTCATCTCTTTTATTTTTAGCTTTAATTTTACAATGTTCAATAGTCGTCTCCTTTACCTCAATTTTAAACAGATCCCACACGATTGCTAAACCTTTTCGGTCTCTTAATTTTTCATATTTATCTATTAAAGTGTTTATTTTCATTTTGTATGATTCGTCTTTAAGAATACTATTGTTTAATTTGAAATAACCCTTTCCTTTCTCCCCCTGACAATGATTTATCTTAAGTGAAATCGCTAGATGGTCTGTATATTGAATTGTAGCGGGTCTTATATCAGTGTGGAGTACTCTAGGTCTCACGTCTTGACTAACAAGAAAATAATCAATTCTACTAGCTACTTCATTATTTTTTCTTCTCCAGGTA
The DNA here is from genome assembly GCA_017311375.1 of Mytilus coruscus. NCBI lineage: Eukaryota > Metazoa > Mollusca > Bivalvia > Mytilida > Mytilidae > Mytilus > Mytilus coruscus. The sequence goes on along the minus strand of CM029595.1, from coordinate 76,796,643 downwards.
TATTGTGTTTTATTTGGATTTATTACTCTCCAGATGTCTATAACTTTTAGTTTTTATTAACTTTTCAACGCATTTGTCTTATTTTTTATTTTTTGTTTATCTTTTCTATTACTTTTTCTATCTTTTATATTAAGCGTTTCATTCATATCTCCCCCTATAATAAGTATACCAAGGCTATATTTTTCAATGACACTTAAAGCTTTTTTAAAGAATATATTTCTATCTTTACATGTGTTTGGGCGAAGGTTAACAAAAGTAAATATATTTTATCAATTTCTATGTTGATTAAAACAATTCTTCCCTCTTGATCTGCATACTTGTCAATAATTTCATGTTTAATTATTTTGTTAATGTAAATCGAAACACCCTTTGCTTGTGTACTTCCAAAACTATGATATAATTCTCCGTGAATTCTTTGTCTATAGAATTATCCGAAAATGAGTTTCTTGTAAAATATAATATTGCATTTCTGTTGTCTCATCCATTCCATTAGTCTAATTCTTTTTCATGTTTTCTCAAGCCCTGACAATTTAAAGAACATATGTGTAATAGATTAAGTGACATCTTGGTTGTTTTTTAAAAGTATTCGATGATAAATAAATAAACAAAAATAAAACATACAGGTATTTACAACTATAGAAATTAGAGACAAAATAAATGACATACATATATCATCAATGACAGCTAGATTTAACCTTCACCCTGTGAGTTGCAATATATATACATGTACGCACATACATTTAATTCCATATTGACCGACTTTGATGGGTTTCCACCTGTTTCTATATTTAGAATCATTGACTGGTAAAATATATCGACCTTCACATGTATAACAATTGATTTCCACGAGCATCGACACTATATTAACATACCTTACATTGAAATATATAATTGTGTTGGATGTATAACAAATGTTTCTAAATGGGTAAGTATTTTGTTTATAAATAATTATTTGTATACTTTTAAAAAGGTTTTCAGAAAGTATGACAGCGAGATTAGAGTTCCATATAAACTGAAAGATTATTTTCAAATGCTTTCGCATGCGTATGATATATATACAGACATGATTGTTCGGTTTACTTGGGTTGTCTTTACTAATACGGAGATTTATCAATTTAAGGAAATCATTAGTACCATGGATAAATATTGTTTGATTGTATATTGAAATTTTCGCAGCTACTATAAAATATTGATAATTATCTATATAGATAAAAAGGTATAAATAGATCAAACTGATTTGTTTACATTTTTTACACAGGTGAGTGGAGATAGCGATGTGATTAATTTGCATATCTATATAAATAGCTAAGTGTTTTGTAGTACATTGTAAATATATTTATAGGGCTATACGACGAACGCACATATACATTTTATACATTAAAACAAAATAATTACATATTCATGTATAACTATACTAGTTATTTCATGTGAACAGTTTATTATCTCATTCATGGTCTATATATTCTATATTGACAAACATCTATATATAAGTTATTTGTTGTAATGATATTGTGCAGAGTATATACAATCTAAGGGCACTGTATCATACACTGCCACATATTTCTATACGACCGCAAAAAAATTTTGCGGTCGTATATTGGTATGGCGTCGTCGTCGTCCGAAGACACATTGGTTTTCGCACTCAAACTTTAGTTTAAGTGAATGGATCTCTGTGAAATTTGACCATAAGGTTCAATACCACAAAAGGAAGGTTGGGATTGATTTTGGGGGTTATGGTACCAACAGTTAAGGAATAAGGGGCCAACTAGAGGCTCCAAGGACCCTGTGTCGCTCACCTGATATTTTTATTTACAATTGATGCATGATAAATGCAACTGTTGTACTGTTGTTTAGTTTCAGAGATATAAGACTAAAAGTGCGTTTGAAACCTATGTTTTATTTCAGCCATGTGTGTCATGTTGGCAGGCAGGGTCATCATACACAGTGGTCCCTGGATATCCTAGTGGTGATTTAAACCAAGTTTGGTTTAATTTGACAGTAGTTTCAGGGAGAATTTTGTAAAATTTATCTAACGAGAAATGCTAAGTGATGAGAAAGTTTGTTGTGAAGTTTTGTTGTTGTGCAACACCCCCCCCCAAAAAAAAAACAAAAGGTAATAAAAAATTATCATTTAAGGGCAATCTTTCCTATTAATGATTTCTGCAAAATTCAGTTGATTGTGCAAGGGTTGTATAGCCAGCTGAGGTCGTTAGAAACTCTCATTTGTTGCTGCAAAATTCAAGTGGTTTTAAATTGCTTTGTTGATCTTTTTTGTATTCAACTTTTAAACAACAAAGTACAACAAATATGATGACTGATACTCATGACACTGAAAATATGGTCTTCATTCTTGTGAAGAAAATGGTAAGGTTTGAAATATTTCTTAAATATTAATTCAATACCAATACTTTAATTTGTATTCGATTTATCCCAGGAAATGAGAACAAGGGACACAATTAAATTCAATTTTTTCCTAAACTTCTGATAAAATATAAAATGAAGAACTATATTTTTTAATGAGAATTTTTTTTTAATAGTTAATTGATAATTTGAACAATATTAATTAAGTTTTAGATCTTGCATGGTTGATTAATTTTCTCTCAAAATTTCTGATATTCTATTAAAGTTTTAAATATAATATGAGGCAGGCATTACCTGTGAAAGGGGATGAAGTCTGTATAAATTAGTGTAGGAATTCAAGCATCACTTGCACTTCAGAAATCTGTAGAAAATGAAGCCAAAGTACTGAAACATATCTGACATTCGACCTATTGTTCGGGATTATAGTTGTGACATCATTTTCAATGTAAAGAAAGAAACACCATCATCTGGTATTAATGTGTTTTTTTTTCATGTTATAGAATTATCAATTATTTTTATTGCCAGTTCATTAGTAGATTGTTTTCTATATTGATTTTCTACTGCAGTTTCAGAAAAGAAGATTACAAAAGGAAAACATTTTGTAAAAACTTACCAAAATTTACCAAATTAATGAAAATTGTTAAAAATTGACTATAAAGGGCAATAACTCCTTAAGGGGTCAACTGACCATTTTGGTCATGTTGACTTATTTGAAGATCTTACTTTGCTGAACATTATTGCTGTTTACAGTTTATCTCTATCTGTAATAATTTTCAAGATAATAACCAAAAACGGCAAAATTTCCTTAAAAATTACCATTCAGGGGCAGCAACCCAACAACCAGTTGTCCAATTCATCTGAAAATTTGAGGGCTGATAGATATTTACTTGATAAACAAGTTAATCCCTGTAAGATTTCCTTTAAATGCTTTGGTTTCAGAGTTACTAGCCAAAATCTACATTTTACCCCTATGTTCTATTTTTAGCCATGGCAGCCATCTTGGTTGGTTGGCTGGGTCACCGCACATATTTTTTTAAACTAAATACCCTAATAATGATTGTGGCTAAGTTTGGTTGAATTTGGTCCAGTAGTTTCAGAGGAAAAGATTTTGTAAAGATTACAAAATTTACAAAAATTGGTAAAAATTACTTTAAAGGGCAATAACTCCTTAAGGGTCAACTGACCATTTTGATCATGTTGACTTATTTGTAGATCTTACTTTGCTGAACATTATTGCTGTTTACAGTTTATCTCTATCTATAATAATTTTCAAGATAATAACCAAAACGGAAAAAATCCTTAAAATTACTAATTCAGGGCAGCAACCCAACAACCCATTGTCCGATTCATCTGAAAATTTCAGGGCAGATAGATCTTGACTTGATCAACAATTTTACCCACGTCAGATTTGCTCTAAATGCTTTGGTTTCAGAGTTATAAGCCAAAATATACATTTAACCCCTATGTTCTATTTTTAGCCATGGCGGCCATCTTGGTTGGTTTGGCAGGTCACTGGACACAATTTTTAAACTAGATACCCTAATGATGATTGTGGCCAAGTTTGGTTAAATTTGGCCCAGTAGTTTCAGAGGAGAAGATTTTTGTAAAAGTTAACGACGACGGACGACGACGGACGCCGGACGCCAAGTGATGAGAAAAGCTCACTTGGCCCTTCGGGCCAGGTGAGCTAAAAAGGGGCCAAAATAAGCATTTTTGTAACTTCCAGACATAACTTGTGTGTTAGTGTATGGATCTCTCTGACATTGTACCACAAGGTTCCATATCACAAAGGAAAGCTGGAATTGAGTTTGGGGTAATTGCCCAAAACGTTTAGGAATAAGGGCCAAAAGGGCCAAAAATAAGTATTTTTCTAGTTTCCATACAATAACTTGTGTTCAAGTGTATGGATCTCTCTGAAATTGTACTGCAAGGTACCATACCACAAAGGGAAGGCTGGGATTGATTTTGGGGGTAATTGCCTCAAAATTTTAGGAATGAGGGGCCAAAAAGGGGCAAAAAACAAGCATTTTTCTAGTTTCAGGACAATAACTTGTGTGTAAGTGTATGGATCTTTATGAAATTGTACTACAAGGTTCCATGTCACAAAGGGAAAGCTGGGTTTGAGTTTGGGGGTAATTGCCCTAACATTTAGGAATTTGGGGCCAAAAAGGGGCCAAAAAACACATTTTTCTAGTTTCCAGACAATAACTTGTGTTCAAGTGTATGGATCTCTCTGAAATTGTACTGCAAGGTACAATACCTCAAAGGGAAGGCTGGGATTGAGTTTGGGGGTGATGAATCATAAGGGGTTCAAAAATTTGGGGGATTTTTTTTTCCTTTTTTCCTTTTTTTTTTTTTTCTTTAAAATTTTCCATTTTAAGTTGGTTATTTCTGATTTATATTTAAAAGCAAATAATAATGATATGGCAGGAGATACACACCAAACAGGATGTGTAAATTATTATATAATAAGTATTGTGCAATAGCAAGAAATTTTCAATTGCACAGTATTGCGCAATAGCAAGAAATCTTCAATTGCACAGTATTGCGCAATAGCAAGAAATATCCAATAGCACAATATTGCGCAATAGCAAGAAATTGTCAATTGTACAGTATTGCGCAATAGCAAGAAATATTCAATTGCACAGTATTGCGCAATTGCAAGAAATATTCAATTGCACAGTATTGTGCAAAAGAAGATACTTTGTATAAATTGCTTGTTTCTTGACCAATTTCAATGGGGTTTTATTCTTGAATTCCTGGGGTTCTTTAATATGCTGAATCGTACCGTGTATTAAGTTTTTGGATTTTGGGCCCCGGTTTTAAATTGGTCCACACTGAGGTCCAAAGGGTCCAAAATTAAACTTTGTTTGATTTCATCAAAAATTGAATTATTGGGGTTCTTTGATATGCCGAATCTATCTGTGTATTTAGATTCTTAATTTTTAGTCCCGCTTTCAAATTGGTCTACATTAAGGTCAAAAGGGTCCAAAATTAAACTTAGTTTGATTTAACAAAAATTGAATTCTTAGGGTTCTTTGATATGCTGAATCTAAACATGTATTTAGATTTTTGATTATGGGCCCAGTTTTCAAGTTGGTCCAAATTGGGGTCCAAAATTAAACTGTTTGATTTCAACAAAAATTGAATATATGGGGTTCTTTGATATGCTGAATCTAACCATGTATTTAGATTTTTGATTTTTGGGCCCGTTATCAACTTTGTCCACATTGAGGTAAAAGGGTCCAAAATTAAACTTTGTTTGATTTCATCAAAATTGAACTCTTGGGGTTCTTTGATATGCTGAATCTAACCATGTATTTAGATTTTGGATATTGGACCATAAAAGGTGAATGTCCAATTTAAAATTTTTAAGTTCTTAGACCACATTCATTCTGTGTCAGAAACCTATGCTGTGTCAAATATTTAATCACAATCCAAATTCAGAGCTGTATCAAACTTGAATGTTGTGTCCATACTTGCCCCAACTGTTCAGGGTTCGACCTCTGCGGTCGTATCGTTGCGCCCTCATGGAGCATTTTATTTTATTATGTTTTTCATAGCTATAGATAAAATAGGAATATTTACAGATGTTTATACAAGTATATATCATTTTGATCATTTAGAGATCAGTAGAAAATGTTGAAAGAAAATGATATATGGTAACTGTTCTTAGACCTATGTCTTTGAAGCTTTGCTGGAGTCAGTTTCTCTACTGTGGTATTCATCAGTTGGGGTTGTTGCTGTTCTTTTTCCATGTTTTTGTAGTGGTGTGTTGATTTCAGAATTCACAATAAATTTGTCAATTGGACCTTTTGCTTCTGATTTTGCCTTGTTTTTTGTTTTCTCTTTTTTCTTTTGTTTCTTTTTCTGTAGTTCAGACTCAGTTTCTTTATTTGTGACTTCACTGATTTCTGTTGATGTTTCTGTTATTGCATCTGTACGTTGCAATATGGACTGTGAAGGTGGGATTTCACTGTGATCAACATGATCACCAATGTCAGTCTCATTCCCACTTTCACTTTCACTTGAATCAGATTGATCATCATTGTTATTCACTTTAGTGTCTGATGCTTTTGTAGTTGGAGTTGGAGTTTGGCATTCTTTTGCTTTATGCCCTTCTTTTCCACATTGGTTACAGACCCAATTGTTTTGGCACTTTTCTTGTTTGTGTCCCTTTTTCAGACATTTCTGACAAGTTATGTAAGGATTTATGTAGATTTGTCCTTTATAATAAATTTTGGCATTGTACTTTCCAATTTTTGTGAATCTGGGCAAAGTGCCTTCCAATGGCTGTACATAGAAGATTCTGTCTCTAGATTGGCAGTCAGTGAGAAAACCATCTATTCTCAGTCTCTCTCTGAAATAGCTTGTTATAACTACGCCAATAGACTGGAAGAACCCGAAAATCTGACCGTCATCAGCTGATAATGGAATATTGGAGACACGTACTCTGAGATATTCTGGCTGGTCATTTACAGTTATTCTTAGGTTTCTATTATAGATTGTTAAAAGTTTATTACGTATAGATACACCAGATATGAGGAGGTGGTCTCTTGCTTCTTCTTGTGCAAGGTAAATGCGCCACATTCCCTTGACTCTTTGTAGCCCCTTCATTTGGTATCTTGGTATCTCTGTGCCAATACTTTTGTATACTTCTTCGTGTGTTAAGAAGTCTTTTTGTTGAAGTATTGAATTGCTGAATAAATCTGTCTCAAGGATAAATACGGGCTTTACTGACAACAGTTCTTCAAGATTATCATTTTGATTATCATGATTTTGATTTGCTGGTTTTGAAACAGCGCCGGCATATGAGTTGTTGTCGGCCATATTGTTTGTTTTGGTTTAGTTGACGGGTTGGTTATATTAAATTTATGGTTTTAAGAGTTTATATAAACTATTAAATATACTTTTCTACCATTCCTGATGATTGTTTTCTGTAGCAAAATTTAAATTGGTAGTCCTAGACGGTTATTTAACTTATTATTAGACTAATTTTGAGGAGCATGAAAAGTTCCGTGGATATCGTTCGATGCCCCTTAGATCTTCTTTTATTTCTTTTTTAGTATTTTATTAATTTTTATATGCTTGTTTGATTCATATTAGTTGGTGCTTTGTAATTTATGTTTTATGTATTTTTGTATTTTATTTATTTTTAAATGTGAAACGCTTAGAGAAATTGTTGTTATTATATAATGCGCCTATAAATATTGTATTTATTTATTATTATTATTATTATTATTATTATTATTATTCCTCATTAAATATTATACTGTTATGATGAACTCTCATACTTTATCATACTGTACAATAACATTTGGAACATTTGTTTCAGGGGACAGGATTTGGCGTGGAATAAGAGGTGTCGCCAATACAATACTTATGTCATTTAAGAACCAAAATACAACGACATGAAGAGAAAGGGTGATATGTTCTGCCGTCATTCAAAGTGCGGACTGCTTAAAAAGACAAATGAAAGCGGATACAAATCATACCCACTGATCAGAATTTAAGGAAATGAAATATTTTATGAATGAACTAGGGATTCCTCCTAGAGTTCAAGTAAGAAAATAGGTGATAACTTACTAAGTGATGTTACAAGGCGCAATTATTTGAAATGCATTTTCCATAGGACCCCAGTGGTGTTTCAAACCTTTTTAAAAAAAAATTTCAGTTACTCTTTATTTTCTTTAATTTTTGCCAAAAACTCAAAAAAGGATAATAAACTGTTAACACAGAGATATGTCTCACATTTTTGTTATTTTGATAGTAAAATGCAAATGTTGAAATTAAAATAGCAATACTTTAACATATATGTATTCAAAAAATTATTCAAAGTCAATGAACTATGACTGAAGGTACAGGGCCAAACAATCTCCATACAACTGAGATGTCCCAATGCTAATACAACTGCATACCAAATATCCTTGACCTACCACTAGTAGTTCCCGATAAACTGACCTAATCACAAACTTATATACATGTAAACTAGGCAAAAGTTTCAGTAAATAGACTATGACTGAGGGGGCAGGCCCAAATAATCTCCATGGAAATGAGATGTACCAATGCTTATACAACTGTTTACAGATTATCATTAACCTACCACAAGTGGTTCCCCATTTACTGACCTAATCACACACTAATACATACTTGGAGCCCCTTATACAGACGCCGGAAACAGCATACCTATATGTATCGCTTTTTGACTCAGTCAAGGCGAGACAAAAAAAATGTCATTTAAGGGCAATCACTCCAATAAAGAGTCTACTTACGGGAAAATTTGACCAACTTGTAGATCATTTTTGCTATTTAAAGTGTCTATATCTTTAATAGTTTTCGGGATAATACGCAAAAACATAAAATATTGGCTAAAATCATCATTTATGATTAATTACTCTAATAAGAAATGAACTGGTGATTTTGGCCAGTCAACTTATTTGAAGAATTTGTCCTTGCTGATCATTTTTGCTTATTTCAGTTTCTATCGATCTATTATAGTTTTTCAGTTATTAGACAAAAATGCAAAACATTTGTAAAAATCTTCATTGAAGGGCAATAACTCCAAAAAGGGGTTGAGTGACCATTTCAGCAATGCAAATTATTGATCTTGTCTTACTGATCATTTTTGCTAATTTGAGTTTCTATCTATCTTTTATATTTTTTCAGATATTTAGGCAAAAAAGTGAAAAAAATGATAAAAATTGTTATTAAAGGGCAATAACTCCAATCAGGAGTCTTTTGACCATTTGAAACAGACTTATTTGTAGATCTTGTCTAGCTGTTCATTTTTAATATTTTAATTTTCTCTCTATCTATTATAGTTTTCAAGATAATAGGCAAAAATGAAAACAAAATTGTCATTTGAGGGCAATAACTCCTATAAGTTGTCTGACAGTTTTGATATATAGGACAATAGGTAGATCTCAACATTTTGAGGATTTCTGCCACTGTCAGATTTTCTCTATCTATAGCGGTTTTCAAGATAATAGACAAAACTTTCATTTTACACCTATGTTCTATTTTTAGCGATGTAGGCCATCTTGGTTGGAAGGAGAGGTCATCAGACACATTTCTTAAACTAGATACCCTAATGATGGTTGTGGCCAAGTTAATTGCCCATTAGTTTCAGAGAAGATTTTTGCAAAAGTTAATGACGACCGACGCCAAGTGATGTGAAAAGCTTACTTGGCGCTTTGGGCCTGGTGAGCTAAACTAGAGGCTCTAAAGAGCCTGTGTCGCTCACCTTGTTCTATGTGCATATAAAACAAAGGACACTCTACAACATTATAGACAAGAATAGAATTCATGACAAAATTCTCTGTTTTGATGATTTTGCATTGCTCGTCATTTAGTCTGTTTAGTTTCTCTCTATCTTCTTTAGTTTTTGCTCATAACACAAAAACGGATAAAAAAAAATCCTCATTTAAGGGTAATCACTCAAATAAAGAGTGACAGTCTACTAACTTTATCGGCAAAATTTGACTTGTTAGTAAATTTTGCCTTGCTGATTATTTTTTGTGATCTAAAGTGTCTATTTATCTATAATATTTTTTATCATATAAGGCAAAACGCGAAAAAATGGTCAAAATCGTCATTTAAGGGCAATAACTCTAATAAGGAGTCGTCAAAAGATTTCTGTCATTTGTCTTAATTGTAGATTTTTTCTTGCTGATCATTTTTATCTATTTAAGTTTCTATCTATCTATTATAATTTTAAAGATATAAGGCAAAAACACACAAAATTGGTAAAAATTGTCATCAACGGCCAATAACTCCAATAAGGAGTCGTCAGACGATTTCTTCCATTTGTCTTAATTGCTGATCTTGTCTTGCTGATCATTTTTGCTTATTTAAGTTTCTATCTATCTATTATAATTTTTAAGATATAAGGCAAAAATGCAAAATATTGGTAAAAATCGTCATCAAAGGGCAATAACTCTAATAAGTAGTCAACTGACGATTTTGACTATGTTGACTCATTTGTAATACTTGTCTTGCTGATCATTTTTGCATTTTAAAGTTTCTCTCTATCTATAATAGTTTTCAAGATAAGCAAAAATGAAAAAAAATGGTAAACTTTGTCATTTAAGGGCAATAACTCCTTTAAGAAGTCGTCTGACAATTTTGACGTATGTTGACAATTGGTAGAGCTCAACATTCTGAACATTTTTGGCCCTTCAGATTTTCTCTATTTATAACAGTTTTCAAAATAATAGACAAAACTTGCATTTCAGCCCTATGTTCTATTTTTAGCCATGGCGGCCATGTTGTTGGCAGGCGGGGTCATCGGACACATTTTTTAAACTAGATACCCTAATAATGATTGTGGCCAAGTTTGGTTAAATTTGGTCCAGTAGTTTCAGAGGAGAAGATTTTTGTAAAAGTTAACGGACGACGATGGACAACGGATGCCAAGTGATGAGAAAAGCTCACTTGGCCCATTGGGCCAGGTGAGCTGAAAAAAGGACTAAACTATTGGCAGTGAAAAGTGCCTATGACACACTTTAATACAAAAGACTTACCATGAAAAAATACAAATTAGTACTAAATACACATATCCAGAGGAAAAAGCCAGGCAGTCTGCTTGTGTGGCCAAACTACTGCGGCCAAAGTCTGATGAGGTCTCTGTTCCAAAATAATCTAGGAATCATGCTGTCAATGACAAAAAATAAGACAAATATAAATAATCTAACTTTTAAATACAGAAAACATTTACAGATGAACAATTAATATCACATTACAAAATATGTGGAAAACTGCTAAAAAAAAATAGTGAAATTCAACGTTTCTACATGTAACACTTAAAATATCTTAAACTGGAAATTACTTTGTCTTTTCGTTCTAAAATTAAGTAATTTAATGTTTTTGTTTGAATGAAACAGAGAACATTTGCCCTATAAAACTATGTCAAAATGTCCAACAGTCAGTTTAAAAAAAATTCATACCCAAACAAAGGACAGGTAACTCTAATTTAAAAAAAAAAATTTGTTGAAAATATGATTGATACAGCTGTAAATGTGCAATTTTATGTATTTTTCAGGCCTGACTTCAATTCTTATTGTACAGTGTGTGTCTACAAGATGGAAGAAATGTGAAACAATGTCTTTAGGGATCACCAGCACAAAAGTCCTGCCTTTGAGGGTAATTTACAAGTGATCTAGAGAAAGAAGAGAAAAGAGGATTCTCTTCTTGACAGACTTTGATTTGTGCAAAATGCAGTTACAAATCTGAGAAGTGTAGCTTGTACGAAGAATAAGAAACAGGAAAGCCAGGCAGAAAACCATCAAAACTGGATACAGCTGTACATGTTGGCCTGAGTCAAACACCAATAGCTTCCACCAGTATGCGCAAAATCATTCTCAGTGGCAATATGCAGGCACCAGCAGTATCCAGCCTACAACGAAGGGCAAGTAAAGTGCTTAAAAACATTATATAGATGTAATTATAATCGACCTGAGAAAAAGAAAAATTTAAATTGTTGAAATCTATCGCAAAATTAGTGTGCAGATGGACGGAAAGTATAAAAACTCGCTGTATTCCGGTGTTGGACATACTCCATTTCAACCTGCAACACAAACTGTCTACACAACAGCAGAAAATATAACAACAGACCATAATATATAAGCATAAATGTAAAAAATAAGCTCTGTTCCAATCATTCAAGTCTTAAGGTTGGATCCTGACTCAGGCCGTCTACATGCAGAATGTACAGATGAATGCAGGGCCAAAATTACAATGGTGAAAAGTATTGGGGATGAATATACATGCCATGGGCCAAAGAGTGTATCATTGACCTTAAGGCAGACAACATTGAAGTTGAGTACCTTGTTACTGATCTGTATGAAGAGGGCACAACAAATACTCAGCCTGAACATTTCCTTGATACAAGGCATTTTTCTGAGAATATCAGAAAATGTACGAAGAACGATAAGAACCTTTTACAGATTGTGCCAGCAAGAACTCAAGTGAAGAGACAAAAACTACTGAATAGTTTTTTTAGTTGATTTGACAGAAAGGTGTTTTGCAGAGCTTGCTCAGGTAATGAAAGTTAACAGTGGAAATTTTCAAAAGTTAAAAGTGTAAAATATCCCATGTCTTTGACACAATCGTCAACTGTTACACAGTAAATCATTTGTTGTTTTAAAAAACATTAATTTTTATGTAAAGGATTTAAGAAAATATGGATTGGAGGACGGTTGTTACTACCAAACACATTCAAAATTGCACACTCACAGAAAAATTATGGACTTTTTAAGAAAGACAGTCAACCTGCAACTTGGACAAAATATGCTTGAGAAGACCAGACTAAATATAAACACTATAACCGGTAACTTTGTTGAGGGATTCAACTTTAGTCTGAGGCATTCCTAAATACTGTCAAATGTCACTTTTAAAAGAAATATTACCAGTCATGTTTATTCAGCAGCTCAGTGTTAATTTTGGTCCTTGCGAATCAGTTCTGAAGCATTGTACTGTTCTTCACTGTGAAGTCCCAGTGGGAGGATCTGCATACATTAGGCTCTAAAAGATATACAACATTACAAGAATGTGTCCATAGTGCACGGATGCCCCACTTGCACTATCATTTTTTATGTTCAGTGGACTGTGAAATTGGGGTCAAAACTCTAATTTGGCATTAAAATTAGAAATATCATATCATAGGGAACATGTGTACTAAGTTTCAAGTTGATTGGACTTCAACTTCATCAAAAACTACCTTGACCAAAAACTTTTAACTTGAAGCGGGACAGACGGACGAACGGTACGACTAACGGACGGACGGACGGACAAACGGACAGACTGATCACTATAGGGCGTCCAATGTAAAAATTATCTTCTTTATCATTTGTTCATTCAATAAATTTATGTTTTAACTCTTTTATAAATCTATAGATTTGATTGCATACTGTATTCATTTTTTACAAGCATAACTTTTTTCATACATTTTAAACATTTTATTTCATTAACTGTAAATCTATTATGTGCATTCCCCTATCACACTGAAAACATAGACAACAGCAAAAGTAGGCAAGACACTGGGTTCCGTGGAACCCTTAGGAATTTTCATTCTTTGTGTTATTTTTTTGCTGTTTTTTTTGGTGAGCATGGTGAGGGGGGTGGGGGGCACCGCATTTAGTTCTTTTTTTTTTTCTTAAAGATTCTACCTACATTTGTATCTATTATACTTCTCAAGATAATAGGAAATAACTCCAAATGGTAGAAATCATCCCAAAAGGGCAATAACTCCAATTACAAGTTGACTGAAGATTTCAGCAGCAATGTGGCTTATTTGTAGATCTTGTCATGCTGATTGTTTTGCTATTTTAAGTTTCTATTTATCTATTACATGTTATACCATATAGACTAGAGGGTTATTTTGGAGGGGATAGGGGTAATTATTTTCGCTTATTTTGGCGGATAAAGGAAAATTGCGAAAATTTGTGCATATGTTTAGTACTTTCTAATAGCTAAAGCGTATTGTAAACGATCTATTTTTTCCGGTCAATTGGTCAATAACGGTGTATGTTAGTACATCAAAGTACAATTTTGTAACAAATCAACCGTAACTTTTACAAGATGTTTGTACGCCTGTGACAAATAAAAAGCTAAGTACCGTTTTTTTATTGATCAACTGTATCAAAATATTACCAATAAATAAGATGTTATGCAGGTAAAACAATCATTTAACCATAACGATAGACAATTGTTTGTCCATTTTTACACTTCTTTAACTGCAATCATTTCAGTATATTCCGCTATAATATTTAATTGGGATTAACGAATCCGCAAAAATAAAAACTGCTTAAATTTTTCGTATACTTTGTTCCCCCAAATCAAAATCTTACACCTGCGAAAATAACCCGCTATACAGTATTATCAAGATAAAAGACAAAAATGCAAAAAAATGGGGAAAAAAATCATCATTAACATAAAGGCTGACAATTTTGGTCATTTTAACTTATTTGTAGATCTTGTCTTGTTAATCATTTTGGAAACATATAGTTTCTTTCTATCTATTATAGTTTTTAAGATATTAGCATGATTAGACAAAAACGCAAACAATTGGTAAAATCATCATCAAATTATTAGTATGATTACTTATATTATCATTAGACTTAATTTGTTGATCTTGTATTGCTGATCACTTTTCCAGAATAAAGATTCTTTCTATCTATAATTATAGTTTTCAAAATAATCAGAATGTAAAATAAATGTGGATTGTGTCCACATGTGGACACAGATGATGCCCCTGCTTGCATATCATATTGTTATAAAGGGACATAACCAAAGAACGGTAAAAGTGACGCTACCCAAATTTGATCTTGATCTGAGTTTTGTGGTAATAAGCATTGTGTATAAGTTTTATAACATTTGGTTGAGACAAACTAAAGTTAGAGAACAGAAAAGAAAAATTCAGCAATTTTTATGTTTATAAAGGGGCATAACTCAAGAATGGTAAAAGTGACGCCACCGAATTTCGTACTTAAACTGTATTATGTAGTAATAAGCATTGTGTATAAGTTTCATAACATTTGGTTGAGGCAAACTAAAGTTAGAGAACGGAAACAAAAAATTTGTACTTGATCTTAGTTTTGTGGTAATGAGTATTGTGTATAGGTTTTATAATGTTTGGTTGGGGCAAACTTAAGTTACAGAATGGAAACTAAAATTTTGCAATTTTTCGATTTATAAAGGGGCATAACTCAATAATGGTTGAAGTGACACTACCCAAATTCAACTTGATCTGTGTTTTATCAGTGGAAGGCAAAATTAAACATTGCATTATATAAAGCATTGATTGTAGTTGATTCAACTATAATCATGGACAAAGGAAGATAACTCCAATTTTAAAAATTACTTGAATAATGACATTGATATTTTTAGAAAAAAAATGAAAAATTTAGCAATTTTTCCATTTATAAAGGGGCATAACTCTAGAACGGTTACAGTCATGCCACCAAAATTCAAACTTGATCTGTGTTTTGTGGTAATAAGCATTGTGTATAAGTTTGATAACATTTGGTTAAGGCAAACTTTAGTTAGAGAACGGAAACCAATTTTGGGACGTACGGACGGACAAGGGTAAAACTTAATGCCCCCTCCGCTTCGGCGGGGGCATAAAAAAAGGCAATAACTCCTATATGAAAGAAGTGGTCTGACAGTTTTAACTTAAATAGACAGCAGATAGATTTCAACATTCTGAACATTTCTGCGCCTTTCAGATTTTCTCTATTCAAAGCCATTTTAAAGATAATAGACAAAACTTGCATTTTACCCCTATGATCTATTTTTAGCTGTCAACCATCTTGGTTGGCATTTAGGGTCAAATAAGATACCCGAGTTTGGTTAAAATTGACCCAATGGTTTCAGAGAAGATTTTTGTAAGATATTATTCAAAAACTCAAAAAAATGTTAAAAATTGCATTAAAGGGCAATAACTCCAATAAGGAGTCATCTGACAATTTTGCTTGTGTTGACTTATAATGAGTTGTAGATCTTGTCTTTTTGATAATGTTTACCTATTAAAGTTTCTCTCTATCTATTATCGTTTTCAAAATAATAAGCAAACATGAAAAAAATTTGTAAAATTTGACATTTAAGGAAAATAACTACTACAAGAAGTAGTCCGGCAGTTTTGAAGTAAATGGCATCATTTGATTGCTATTCAAAACAACAAGTAGCACTATATATCAATATACAAGATTATACACCATAGGCTCTAAAGAGACTTTGTTGCTCACCTATATCTTCAACGATGGCCACTTTTAAGTCAAAATCATCATTTACAGGAGAATAATTAACTTTATTAAGAGCTAACTGACAATTTCAGATCTCAACATTCTGAACATTTATCTTTGCCCCTATCAGACCTTCTCTATTAATCATGTTCATAGCGGTTTTCAAGATAATAGACAAAATTATCATTTTCCCCCTATGTTTTATTTTTAGCCATGTCGACTATCTTGGTTGGCAGGTGGGTCATCGGACAAATTTTTAAACTACATACCATAATGAAGATTGTAACCAAGCTTGGTTAAATTTGGCCACTAGTTTCAGGAGAAGATTTTTTTAAAGTATTACGATTAAGATGGTGATCGAGATGACATATGACGACGAAATTAACGCCAAGTGATGAGAAAAGCTCACTTGGCACTTCAGCCAGGTGAGCTAATAATTAGGCATTTAAATGTTCATTCACAGCAGTTGTCATTAATGTCAATTTTGATTTTTTAATATATTTTGTTTTTATCTATCCCCCTGGTTTAAGGAAATTGAATCAATTAATCTTATATTTTATAATAGATGGAAAAATATCTTCAGTCGTTAAAAAAAAGCATTCTGAGAGTATTGCATAGCAATACATAGTCCCCTACCGGGTAAAAATTCATTTTACTGGAACAAAATGCTAACTTGTTCTATAACTTGTCATGGTGTAAACAAAAGTAAATATCATGTCAATATCTTCAAGCATGACTAAAAACAGTGTGGAAAACTGATTATATGAGTGAAAAACATTAGATATGATTAATAGTTCTCTAAAATTAGATATGATGTAATACAGTGTATATCTATTTTCAAATTATAATCAAATATAATTAATAGTTCCAAATATTTTTCTTTCATTTGTCACAAACTAATATAGATTTGTAACTTATCTATAAAATGTCAACAACTTTTATCTACACAATGTAATGTATTGAAATATATACATTAATAAAAATAGATTATTATCTAATTAAAGGATTTCTCTTCATAATTTTTTTTATATATATAGCATTCAGAAAATTAGTTTATACTAAATAACAAACAAACCTGCCAAAAATTCTTCAAATAATTTAACATAGAATGTCTTTTAAAAAATGAATTATCTCCTTTGTACAGAAATGTGGTTTAACATAGTACTCTAACATTAGATTTGGTTCAGACCGGAACAAAATTCGAACTTGATCTATAACTTGTCATGATAAAACTATATTCCAAATATCAAATCAATATCTTCAAGAACGAAGAAAAAAAGTGTGGAAAGCTGATTTGCCGGACTGACGGATGGACAGACGGACAGACAGACGGAGTGCAAACCTAAAGTCCCCTTCGACTTCATCGGTAGGGGACTAAAAATTGGCATCAAAATAACTTTTAAGATTATAAGGTGTTAATATAAACTGGAAAAAAGTATAAAAATATTGTCCTGTAAAAATTAAACTGACATGAATTACAAAAGCAGCAGAAAATAATCTCTTTTAATACGCTTGATTCCAATCGTTATCTTTCCGTCAAAGTGTTTAGTTTTACAGTACGGGTAGAGACTTATTACTATAAATAACGGACTGGGACATGTCGGAAATGAATAATCCGACTTTTTTATGGCAGGTAGTGTGGTCATTAATCAACAGACCCAGGTGTGAACGGTAATACAATTGTCCTTTAATCTTTATCTGTGCTAATAGATAATTACGCTTCACTGATTTCAGAATCAGGTTACCTGTGATTTTAACCTCTCACTTTATTGATTAGTTATACATCGTATTTGATTTAAAATATGTTTGCAGGTGAAGAAGTGTAGTCAACTTTTTTTTAATAAAAATAGCCTATTTTTTTAATTATGACTTTTTATATTACAACTGTTAAATATATTTTTGCTTCTTCATGAAAAAAATATGTTACTCTTTTTTTTTTTGGTTTTGTCTATTTTTACGAATTTGTTGACATACGGTTTTCAGGCATATTTTCATTTTCTTTCTGAAAGGTTCTTTTTGTTTTGTTAATTTATTGTCCACGAATATCCGTTGATTAGCAGAATGAAGTGCAAAACGCATACGTTTTAATTTGACATGTCACATGTAAAATATTTTAATATTTTTAAAACCAGTCTATTTCCGGACTATTTATTATTCAGTCATGTTGGGTCAGTGCCGAAATTAAATTACAGTGATACTTGTATAGTTTGATGTTTCTTTAATAGTCAAGTTGTGAATTTTCCTTCTTTTTTTTTGTCTGCCGGTGTAGAAGTTGATGGTATAATATTACTAAATAGAACGCAAATAATAACTCAAAGAAGATACGAATCAAGACCAAATTATTCATGTTATTGTCAGCAAACACATGTTTTTAAACTAGACTCAGTCGTAATTGATTGTGTTAAAAGTGTTCACCTGTGATTTTAACACTACTAAAAATTGAAGCCCTGTCGGTGTCAGTAATAAATTATTCTTCTCTGGCATTCGGTTTATATTGATAACATTCAATCACATCCTTTAATGACTAGTTAAAATGTAATTAGATATGGTATAGATGATCTTATTTTTTTTTTTGAGTTGTAATTTTTTTTTGTCGTCGGTAGAAATGCAAATACTCCCATTCAAATAATTGATGAACAAGAATGGAACAAGTGAATATGAGATTTAATTCATTAATAAAACAAAATGTATAGCATGTAATGATGATGTAATATTACACAGTTTAAAACATTTTATAATTTAATAATGTCACACATAAAAGTTTTCAACACTTCCTGGTGGCTGGTTGGACTGGTCGACGAAGATACTGGTTCAATTTCTCAACAACCAAAGCATGGTAGGCTGACTCTGTGTTGACTGAAGGGAAGAGTCCAGTGACATACCTCTTAATCACATTCTTTCTGTTGTCCTCTAATGGCCTTTTGCTGAGTTTACCACCGCCCCTATACGAATAATGGATACGGAGTTGATCTGATGTAAATAATTCCGGGAAAAAGTGCTTCAACAATAAAACCCCAAATGATCCTGGGTTTGTTCCACAGTTGGAATACTTGCTCAAGTCATCTTCTGTTAGACGCATAGGCTGAGGAATGTCGTTGAAAAGATGCATAGGTAAGACTAGGCGTTGCATTAGTGGCTGAGGTTGTGGCGAGTCTGGTATAGATGATGTAGGAGTCAGTGGTAAATCTGGTAGAGGATGAGGAATTCTCGGAGTTGTGGGTGTAGTTGGAGTATTGGGTAGTCTGATAGGAGTGATTGGTAACGGCGTAAGGTGGGCAGTTTTCTGTTTTGAAGCTAACTCTTTAATAAGATTGCCTTGCTCTTTAATTACATTGCCTTGGGTTGTCATTAGGCGTTCCATCTCGGCTAGTCTGGTGTTGTTGAGTTGCAGCTGTTTTTCAGGTAGGTGACATTATTTGACGTCATTTTTGCGTTTGTTGGGCATAAAATCTACGTCAGTAGGTTGAGCTAAGGGATGAATATTCTAATGGGTAAAACTTCCTTCTGACTGCTTCGATAACTGTTTTTAAACGGTAAAATTAATCTTTTTCTTTAGGCAGGTTTGGATTATGCTCATAAGAATAAAGACGAGTGTTTAAAAAAATATAGCAATTACTTTATCAGTTCAAAGATGCAGGATCATCCAGTTAGCCCATAAACCGTTAAAATGACGTGAGAAATAAGAATATAGTAAAAAAAACAAAAAAACAAAAAAATACAATAGTTTAATAATTAAAGTTTTGGTCCAACTACCAAGTAAAAAAAAAAAAATACAATAGTTTAATAATTAAAGTTATGATCCAACTCCAAGTGTGCGTCTCTTCGACTTTGCAATGGTGTGAATATAAAATTTAAGTGATTTTAGTGAGGACATTGAACAAATTTACATTACAATGGTATTACAACGTTAAACTTGCATTCATCCCTTGGGTAACATTCTCCCAAGGATTTGTGTCTTACTTATAATACAAACCCTTGATTCTCCCTTTTTTTTTAAAAGTTATTGTAACAGGAGAGCATGATTCTCATTACAAAATCGCTTGTCTCCTCCGGGACTCGAACCCAGGACTTCTGTGTTACAAGGCAGCACGTTAACTGACTGAGCTAAAGCATTACTTCCTTCGTTCAACCACTCACAAAGTATCTACTAATGAAGGGAAGCAATCCAGTCACACTATAATTTATAGACTATATCATACTGTACAAATTAAGAAATAATGATGTACAGATGGACACTGCAATGACACTGACAGTTGCAAGAGATGTTAGAAAAATGCATTTTGTTTATGCAATTTGATCTCTGTGATTATAATTTTCACAACTTTGCCATGTAAGAGTAGAAATTTTAAAGAAAATTACACTGAAATGGTACAAGTACCTGTGTACAATGCCAATAGTATATGAAAAATTCGTAAGGGTTCCGCGGAACCCAGTGTCTCGCCTACTTTTGCTGTTAGTCGCAGGCTCAACAAAAATGGGGAAAAAATTATTAAAAATTTTCCTCTAGATACTATCTTTTGATTGTAAGAAGTTCTGTTCAAGTTTGGTAAAAATCCAAGAAGGTTTATGAATCTAATAAATGTTTTAAAACTTTAACTGCAGACTGTACGTAATGTTAACTGGAATAAAACTAAGTCCATTTCTAAGTAATATACGGAAAACAGGAAACAAATTTTACAAAATTTCCTTCTAGATACTAGCTTTTGATCATAAACAAGCTTCTGTCCAAGTGTGGTACAAATCCAGGATAGTTTAAGAAAGTTATTAAAATTTGAAAAACTTTAACCACAGAGTGAATGTTATGTTAACTGGCAGAAAAACTAAGTCCATATATGAGTAAAATACGGATAAACAGGATTTTTTTTTTTACAAAATTTACTTCTGGATACTATATCTTATGATTATAAACAAGCTTTCTGTCCAAGTTTGGTACAAATCTAGGATAGTTTAAGTTATTAAAATTTGAAAAAAACTTTAACCAGAGTGAATGTAATGTTAACTGGCAGAAAAACTAAGTCCATTTATGAGTAAAATACGGATAAACAGGATTTTTTTTTACAAAATTTACTTCTGGATACTATCTTATGATCATAAACAAGCTTCTGTCCAAGTTTGGTTGAAATGCAGGATATAGTTTAAGCAGGAACATATATATTGACGGGACTTGACACTACCTAATTGTAGCCGATTTTATCGTCGGCTCATAGGTAATAAAGATATGATGTGATTTCCGAGTATTATCACTCAATTCTACTATTACTAATACAATTCAACGCCTCTAATTGTACTGACTTACCAAATATCCTCTGATATATCTCTGGTAAGTGTTATTCGTTCGCTACACTCCCGCCAATACGCCAACTCTCGTTACCTGGTAACTATCCGAGATCTTATCCTGAGTTAGGTAGTTATCAATGGATCATTCCGGGAACCGGACTACGCGGTATATCTAACTACCGTACTGTCTACATAGTAATGTCACGTCCATTATACCATATTACACAACACTCCCCCCCACTTTGAAAGGAGTGAGTTTACTTCCTATTTGAATATTCACTATCTTCCTTTAGTCCACCCGTCTGGTCGCACCACGGGATACAAATAAATCTCCAAAATATATCCAACGTTGACATTTCGACGACACACATATATTTTCAAAATTCAACAATTGCTCCGTCGTCACTCTGGAGTTATTTTAAAACTAGCATATCATTCCTTGATATATGTATTACAAACAATCTTCACTGTTGATGTAATTTCCAATCACAATTTACAACTGATTTCGTTATCCACTATGTACACACAAATCTGCTCTTTAAGTACATCATGCTATCTTGTCTAATATAAATTTACCTTGCGGTACCAGAGTCCTGGCACCGTGGACATCTAAACTTTACCATAGTGTCCGCCAGCTCTGGTGTCAAATCTACACAAGCTCCATGGTACCACTCATCGCAGAAATCACACTGTATCATAAACAGTCCATCATCTGGTTTTCTGCACAAACAGTACAAGTCTGGGTTAGTCGCCTTGGTCACATCTTCACCGTCCTGTAACCGGTGCTGGCACTGTTTTAACCAGGGTGGTACTTCTCTGTCTTTACATGGCTTTAGACGGTCATGATTTATTGTCAGTACAGTTTTTTGTAATTTTATCTTGTACACATACGAAGATAATTTGGCACATACAAGTCCGGGACCTTTCCAAGGTGGGTCCAATTTCTTCGCTCTGCCTTTAATTTTAGCTGTGTCTAAAACATAAACTAAATCTCCTATTTTGTATTCTCTTTCCAGAATACGTACATCATAATCACGTTTCATGGTATTCTGAGTAGTTTTAGCGTATTGCGCTATTTCGTGTGCAGATGTTATGGCATCTCGAGTCTTATCACATACTCATCTTGTGACTCGTCTGTCTTAGCACCAGGTACGCTGTACAATAAATCAACAGGCTGGTTAACCTCTCTCCCAAGCATCAGCATGTTTGGCGAAACCAGTACTTCTGTTAACTGACGATCGAACAGCTCCTGCCAACTGTGCCAAATGTTCATCCCAATTGTCTTGTTGTCTAGACACGAAGCAACGGACGGCGTCCATTAAGGTTCTGTTGCAACGTTCTGCTTGTCCGTTTGATGATGGTCTGTACGGAGTAGTTCTCGCTTTGTGCATTTGTAAGATTTCACAGATGGATTTGAAAAGCTTGCTTTCAAAATTGCGTCCTTGGTCTGTAAAACCTGAAATGGGAACCCAAAACGAAAAAACTCGTTCACTGCAGCTCTTGCCGTATGTTCCGCAGTTTGTGCTGGCAACGGAATACATTCCATCCATTTGGAAAACTGATCAACCATAACTAGTACATGGGCATTCCCAAATTTCGTCTCTGGCAGTGGTCCTAGAAAATCTAAGTGGACTCGCTCCATTGGTGCACCTGCATGAAACTGGGTAGCGGACATTTAGCCTTTCTGTTTGGCTTCTTGTGTAAATTGCATGTACTGCATGTTTTGACAAAGTCTCTTATTTTTTGTGTCATACCATACCATTGATATTTTGCCTTAATTCTCAATGTGGTCCTATTCATACCTTGATGACCTGCTGCAGGAATATCATGACACAATGATATCACTTGTTCAACAAGATCTCTTGGTACCACAAGTCTTGGTGTTTTATCCTTCTTGTCCAAATTTCTCAATATTCCATTATCATCTAAGTAGAACATATCCTTGTTGATCCAATATTTCTTAGCTATTGGACTGCATCTGAATATTGTAGCCTCTGATGGTTCTGTTTTGTCCCTGAACCATACCAGTATTAACTCCAAGTCTGGGTCTTTAGACTGATAATCTCGTAATTGTTCTGATGAATAAGTACTGGCTTCTATACCCGTCTCAGTAATGGCATTTACATTTGGGAGATCCAAATATGTCGCGTAAACTGACATACCAAGTGGTGTAGTGACTATTTCAACTGAACTGTGACAAACATTTTGGTTCTGGCTTACTGTATCTTGATTTGTACTGTCAAATACTTGTTGCTGGACCTGAGATGTACCTAAATTCCCATTCACGTGACTAGTCACGTTCTGGTCCCCTTCTTGTGATAATGAACTATCTGGTCTAGCATTGTCCTTTATAATCACATATGTATGTTGTGTATTGTCCTGTTTCAGTAAATTGTTATCAGAAATCAAAGAACTCGGTAGTACTGTATGTGGTCCTATAGTTTCATAACTTTTACAGTCCTGATGTGAAGCTAAAGGAATAACATTATCTACTTCTTCTTGAAAACCTAGCCAACTTTGGTGAGCACGAGTACAATAATCGCATGCTCCACAGGGTAGATTGTGTTTTAGCACGTTTCCAGCTGCTAATCTATTCTGTGAACAGGCTAAATCTGGCAGACGTGATAATGCGTCCGCATTTTGGTGTCTTTTACCTGGCCTGTGTTTTACTGTCATGTGATACTGGCTTAGCTCCTCTAGCCATCGAGCTAGTTGTCCTTGTGGCTCTTTAAAGTGCAATAACCATGTTAAACTACTATGGTCTGTACGGACTATAAACTCTCTTCCTAAAAGGTAGTGTCTATAATGTCTGGTGAATTTCACTACTGCAAGCAATTCTTTTCTTGTCGTGCAATATCGTTTTTGCTCATGGGTTAATGAAAAACTTCCGTGCAACAGCGGGACGCTCTTCACCATCTTGTACTTGTATTAACTCTGCACCAACTGCGAAATTGGAAGCATCTGTGTCCAAAATAAACGGATCTTTATTGTTGGGTAATGCCAATAACGGAGTTGTTGTCAATGCCTCTACAAGTCTGTCAAAAGCCTCTTGCTCTAAATTTCCCCATTTGTACGGTTTCTTACCGGTCAATTGATACAAAGGGTAGGATAGATCTGCAAAATTCTTTATGAAAGTTCTATGGTAATTGGCAAAGCCTAGAAATTGTTCAACTTCTCTTGTTGTCGTAGGTACTTTCCATTTCTTAACAACTTCCACATATTCACTGCCAATGGCCATACGATCTCTATTGATTGTTCTGCCTAAAAAGTCTATTTCTTTTTTAAAGAAATCACATTTCCTGGGTTTTAATTTCAGGCCATACTCTCTGAAACGGTCAAAAACTGATCTTAAATTCTGTAAATGGTCTTCAAATGTCTTTCCCATTACTAGAATATCGTCTAGGAAGGCAAGTACAACATTCCATGTTAAACCTCGGAGAACGAGATTCATTACTCTTGAATATGTCCCTGGGGCATTGCAAAGACCAAAACTCATTCGGACAAAGTGGAATAATCCATATTTAGTTATGAAGGCGGTCTTTTCTTTGTCTGAGTCCTTCACTTTTACTTGATAATACGCACTATTTGCGTCCAATTTTGAAAACCATTCGTTTTCCGCCAAAGTGTCCAAACATTCGTCTATCAAGGGAAGCGGATAGACATCTTTTTTCGTCACGGAATTCAACTTCCGGTAATCAATGCACCAGCGCGACGTTACCATCGCTTGCGCACAAGTACTGGCGCAGATGCCCATTCTGATATTGATGGTTCTATTATACCTGCATCTAACATTTTCTTTAAATGGCTTTCTTCTTCGTGTGCAAAACACATGGGTGTTCGTCTTATTCGTTGTTTGATAGGGCGCATCACCTGTATCAATCTCATGTTCAATGTGGTTAAATGTTCCCAAGTCAAAATCATCTAGTGCAAAACATCAGCAAATTCATGAAGTAAGTTCGCAACTTTGGACTTTTGGTCTTCAGTGAGTGTACTGGATTTATCCAATATGTTCTGTAACTGTTCGGTAGTGTATTGTTATCTCTGGCTATTCCAGTTGTTGCTACTGACGGGCGGGCCCGTTTCAACAACATCAGCTTCAATTGCTTCGCCTAAAGAGTTCCCTTTTGCAAAATTATCTTGTTATTTGTTACATTCAGTAAACTGACACATGGCAAAACACTAGCGTTGTAATAACCACGTGGGATTAACAAATCTATCTCTTTATTAGGTTCAATTATGAAATCTGTTAACTCTGCTGACAAATCTGACTCTAATTGTACAACTGAATTAGGAGGTATGACTGTTCTATGTGGAACGGTAATTTTAGCAACTCTTGCTATGGCGTTCACAGGCGGTACCAGTCCAACATCTCCATGAATCATAGGTAATGCTTCTCCATTGATGAAAAAAACCAATTTTCTGCAATCTAGAATCACTTTTGCTCTTACTAGAAAATCAAGTGCTAATAACATGTCATTATCAATTGGCGCAACATAAATATCTGTCCTATATGTTCTTTCACCAATTTTCAATTCGACTGGTCCCACTACAAATGCATCCATGTGCATACCACGCCCTGCTGCCTGCATTGTTGTTTTTCTTTTGATGGGTGGTTTCTTTATGAAAGATTCGAAAACTTTGTCAGAAATTATTGTTACTTCCGCTGCGGTATCTACTACCGAAATTACTGACTGTCCCTGTACTTTTAAAGTGAATCGAAGCATAGCTGCTGAGCCTAACTGGCAAATAGTTCCTCCTAAGTGTACAGGGTCTTGCATCTGAAGGTCAATCACTTGCTGTAAATCATTATCATGCTGCGTTGTGTGCAATGGTGAATTAGACAAAGTATCTGTAGATGTTGAAATGTCACATGTTTTTAACGGGTAATCCCGAAACAGGTGTCTTGTTAATATCGTTTGAAATAGTGTTCAATGTTAGGCGGTTAGGTTTGGACTGAGTCAGGGTTCCGCCTTTAGCCCGACTCTTTCTGGTTTAAAGAATCTGTATAACTATTTCCTGTCGGTAACTGTAATTCAGGACAGTCCCGTTGTATGTGTCAAACTGATGACAGAAATAGCAAGCCATATTTGCTAATTTCTCAGGTGGTATAGGTCCCCAGCGCCTTTTAAATGGTGATTGACGCTGATTATCTTGCCTATTATGCCTGTTACGCCATTGTTGGCGATTACCTTGCTTGTTGGTTTGCTGGCTAAATGGTTGGGCTGCTGGCTGGACTTCATTTTGTGTAGTAAACTGTTTTTCCTGCTGTTGTTTTTGAAGCTGCTGTTTGAGGTCTCCTATTTCCTGTTTATGAAATGCTTCCATAGCAGTCATCTTTTCTAGCAATGTTTCCATTTGTTTAGACAATTCAGACTTTGTGTCCGTCTTACCAATAGCGTGAACAGCTAGGTCGCTATCATAATCATAACTTGGTTCATCCTGATTTGGTGTTGGGTCACGTCTACCAGTTGGTTTACCAAATATAGCTGTGTGGTTATGTTGGAACCATTTTATCTGATCGATTGCTGCTTCAACAGATGTTGGTCTGGCTGTGGCTCCATGTTGACCAGCTTCTTTATCTGAGCATCCCTGGCATATTTTCCAGATAGCTTGTGTGTACATATAATTGTCGGAAGATCTCTAAATGCTTTACAGGCTAACGAGAGAACTCGATCTGCCCAATCTTCCAATTTCTCATTTGCATTTTGACGTGCACTCATGAACTGCACTTGCAACGTCTCAGGCAAGTCTTGAAAATTAAACCTTTTCTCAAGTTTATGAATAACATCAAAATAATCCACACCTTGGTCCCTGTCAATTAAATTTGCATAGTAATCACCTGCTTTACCATGTAAACACCAACACAGTTGGTCTTTTCGTTCGTGGTAGTCCACGATAAACGATCAGCATACCTTTGAAACTTGGTGTAAAAGTTTTCCAGCTTGATGATCCATCATACTTCAGTCCTTTTGGTATTTCTAGGTTCTTTGATTTTGGCTTTGCTGGAGGCATTAATTGCGGTGACTCCTCATAACTTAAAATGGTCTAGGTGGATACATATTTCTGTTTAATGTAGAATAGTATGCTGGGTTTGGTGTTCTCAAGGAATATACAGGCTCCTAAATATTTCTGGTGAAGGTAGTCTGCGTCTGATTTCAGGTGAAGGTATTCTCTGACGAATTACAGTTGGTGTATGTGATTCTAACTGTTGACGACGTCTTGGGACTGGAACAGGCCTTTCTGTTCTAGGTTTATGTTCATTGGGTCCTTGCTGCCATCCCACTTGTGATGTCTGCTGATGTGGATTATGGTTTCGTGAATAATCACGTTTTCAAGATTTTCATTGGGACCTTGCTGCCATCCCAATTGTGAGGTCTGCTGCTGTGTATTTTGGTTACGTGAATAATCACGTTTTCAATGTCTGCCTCAACATTTAATCTGGTACCTGGTGTAATGTACCGTAATTCATCTGTTCTATGAATGTTGTCTGGCTTAGATTGTCGATCACTAGCAAAATCTTGAACTTTATCTTGATCGCCACACTCAGTTTGAAGTAACGACATCTTTTCATCAGGTCTGGACATTTTGATGAGTACCGATGATCTCCATACTGCAATGTATAATCTGAAGTTTTGCTCATTGCTGAACTGGGACGTGATAACTCACGTTTGACTTCCATGAGGCTCAGGTTGAAGCAAATATTCATCAGAAGGTGCGTCAGAATCTGAAAAGTCATTGATTTCTGCTTCTTGCTTTGAATATTCGAATGAAATGCAGATGTTTTAACATCACCATAATCAACATAGTCTTGTAAATCATAACTTGACTGAGTCTGCGATTTGTATTCTTGTTGCTGGGTAACTGGTGAAAAATCTATCAAATCCATCAAGGCTTCAGTAATTCTTAGTCTTGGTATTTCAGAGAGATGCTCAGGCTGAATATTACCAAATGTCTCTCTCATAGACATAATCTTGTCAGCTATGACATTTCCCACACCAGGCAACCACCTTAATTCTTCATAAGAACAGCTGTTGATTTTAATGCATTGCTGCTGAAAAGCTAATGTTGCCATAATGTTATATTAACACAAATACAGTTCAATTAAATCACTGGTTGCTGAACCAGAAAAAAAATTAATGTGTATGTGCTATGTGGCTAACCACACAAAAAACGGCTAATTTTTTCGGAAAATTGCTAAATTTATCCAACCATGGCTAATTTTCTCCGGAAATGGCTAACTTGTCTAATTTTAACTGATGCCGGTTAATTTCGCCACTTTCCAAGCAAAATGGATAATTTTATCCAAACGTGTAACAATTATGCAACAAAAATTTGTAAACACTGTAATTAACGCAAGTTTTTATGCTTATTGTATATCCGTGTTCAAACACTTCATAATATACCAAATGTAGCAATACGAACTCCGCAATTACACGTGACGTACTCACTTCTGTGTCTCGATTCAAATCGTACTTTACCACAGGAAACCCTGCTCGCCAAGCGCCAGTGATGTGATTTCCGAGTATTATCACTCAATTCTACTATTACTAATACAATTCAACGCCTCTAATTGTACTGACTTACCAAATATCCTCTGATATATCTCTGGTAAGTGTTATTCGTTCGCTACACTCCCGCCAATACGCCAACTCTCGTTACCTGGTAACTATCCGAGATCTTATCCTGAGTTAGGTAGTTATCAATGGATCATTCCGGGAACCGGACTACGCGGTATATCTAACTACCGTACTGTCTACATAGTAATGTCACGTCCATTATACCATATTACACAACAGATACGATACGGAAACGGACATGTGTTAAAAACGTACTCGCTATTATCCTAATAATTTCTGATAATATCAGTAAAATGTCATTCAAACTAGTTTTACAGTGATGCCAGTGTATCAAACTTGTATTCTGTCACTTCAAATTTGTTATGATCGCATTCATTTTATCACAGAATGGTACAGAATGCAAACAGGGTAATAAAAAAATGGCGCCGATTGCCTTCCCAAATTCAAAAACATTATAAAACACTTCACATCACACTTATTTTGGTAATTTTATATGACAAAATGTATCTACTTTATGATTAAACTTGTATTTATTTACGATTAGAATTATGTGGTTAATTTATTGAGCAGTTCCAATAGTTTTTCAGTCAGACGCCACCAAAATCCATAAATCTCTCGAAGTCTCGTGGAGTCCGAGATTTTATCAATTTTATACTGAAAAGCCTATCAGATTCATTTCCCGTTAGATATACTGTTCCCAAGTTTAAGAAAGTTATTAAAATTTGAAAAACTTTAACCACAGAGTGAATGTAATGTTAACTGGCAGAAAAACTAAGTCCATTTATGAGTAAAATACGGATAAAAAAAGGGTTAGACTAAGTAAGGCCTAAGGGTATATTATCTTCTTACCAAAAAATAAAATGGGTAAAATTATTTGAAAAGTATTAAATGTAACAAGCGTTTCCACACGAATCTTCAAATCAAGTTACACAGTGATCCTGGTCCTGGTGACAGAAAAGAATTTCCACTTTCGGTTTCGGTGTATCCATGGTTATTTCTGTATTCTATAGGTGTCGCTCTAGGGTATACCTCGCTCTTGACACTGGATGGTCGCTCAAATATATAACGTCACGGTACCCAAATTGCACCGACTACCCAAAAATTGCACCTATTTAGCAAAAACAGCAGAGGAAATCTTACAAGTTTTCCTAGAGACTAAAAAATTTGTATTTATATAATTTGACACTATGCACGGCTTAAAACTTAGGTAAATATATTTAAATATACACAAAAAGTTCACAGTATATATCTACAGATGAAGGGGTTGCACTAATGACAGGACGATTGCCCGGATAGTGACAGGACGATTGACCGGATGAGATATAAATAGTCATAACTTTTTTGTTATTCGGTAGATTTTTTTAATATTTGTAGACCTTAGAGATATTAAACTATATTTCATGAAAATAAAACAAAATAAATGAAAAAAATATTTTTGAGCAAATAAAGTTGACCGGACGGATTTCACACTCGCCGATACACGCTATACATATATTCAACTGGGCGACAACAGGTGTTAATTTCGCTTTTGTTTTACAATATTTGTCGATGAAATTTAGGAATCTGTGAGAATAATAAATATATAATACGAAAATATAAATTTTATAGTAAGCATAAATGTTTTTCTGCAAAAAAAGTTGACCGGACGGTATTGACATTCGCCGATGTACGCGTTGATTATATTGAACTGATCGACAAAAAGTGTTTATATTTTTTTTTGTTTTGCAATATTTTTACATGAAACTAAGAAATATGTGAGATCAATTTATATATGATATGAAAATATAAATTTTATAGTAAAAAAAATTGTTTTTCTTCAAAATAATTTGACCGGACGGAATTAACATTCGCCGATATATGCTTTAAATATATTGAACTGATCGACAAAAAGTGTTAATTTTTTTTGTTTTATAATATTTTTCATGAAATTAAGGAATCTTGGAGATCAATAAATATATGATATGAAAATATAAACTTTATAGTAAAAAAATTGTTTTCTTTAAAATAATTTGAACTGATCGACACAAGTGGTAATATCTCTTCTTTTTAACAATATTTTAATAAATATATTACATGTATATGAAAATATAAACTTTATAGTAAATAGTTTATATTACTATAGAACAAATGGAATTGTATATTTGTTCAAGTGATAAAAATTGCGGCAACAAATTATTAGCCGACCCCTTCCGTCTGCCAGAATTATTCTGCCCCCTGCTCACCAACGGGGAGGTGGAAGTGGGAATTTCGAGCAGGATATACCTTTTATTTCAAAATTACATCATTATTACAAACAAAAAATAAGTGTGGTTCATTCACAAAGTTCATACAGGAAACAAAACTTTTAAATTAGACAGTTGAACGGTGTTCATCATAGACCCAGTCCCCTAAAACATTTGAACAACTCTGGTGAACCAAGTATTAAGTTTTTGTTACTTTTGAAACTATATGCAGTTTTCTTAAACTGTAAAGAACCAACTGGTCTTCTTCTACCGTTTGTATTGTCTGTTGTTCCTGGTAATCGGATTTTGTAAAATGTTTTTAGGAACATCATTACCAATGGTGACTGATTTTGTACCATTATTTATCCACAGATATTGGTCACATTTCCAATCATCTGCCCCAGTTCGAAACAAGTAAACTTCGTTTGCCTTTGGCTTATAAGGGGAACATTCGATGTACGAGATGTTTCAGGATTTGTTAAAATATCTACTATTTCTGTTTGATGTAATACATCTTTATACATATAGACAATTGACCCACTGTCCATTTTGATATTTTGTCTACTAGTAAGAGGTGCTATAATAGTAGCAATGCACAATATATTGTGCTATAGGGCTCAATAAGACTGATAGTCGAGAATATCTAATTATTTATGTATTCATAAATAGATTTTCGACAACTGTCTTTAAAAATACATGCTTTTGAATAAAGCCATTGAAATTGTAGGATTTGATGTCTCTTAATTGTGAAGAATGAATGTAAATCATGTTCTTAGTAAGGAATTATCCTATTATTTGGGTCTATTTACAGTTCAAAACAAAGAGTTTCTATAAATGAGTTACAACTGCCCCGAAGCACATTTATCAGATTGAAAGGATTTATCACAGTGATTGAAACTTACTAAAAGTAGAATTGTGAAACACTAAAAAAAAATCAAAATAAGTTGAAGTTTACTGCTGCAGTAAAATTTGTACCTTTAATGTTATTGTGAAAATATTAATAACTTGAAATTACTAAAAAATAAAACAATATCAAAGCAATGCAAAAAAAAAAAAGAAAAAAAACAAGTTTCAAAATAAAAAATAATCTACATCTTTAGCTTTCAAAAGCTCTGATTACTGAACCAGCGGTTGGGAAGAATAGTTACTTTCAATATTCCGATAAAATAAAAAAACAAAACAGGAATTTGATTTAAGATTTGAATATATATAAAACTTGAAACGCATTTTATTAGAACACTTACCTGACATAATGAAATAGTATTTGATTTCAAAAGCCGGACCAAAATATTGGCTGTGAAATAAAATTAGTTGTAACTCAAATGTATTTATTGATTTAAACTGTAAATAAAAAAGGATAATTCCCCACAAAAATATTACATGATTTACATTCATACTCACAATCAGGAAACATATACAATTCCTATCTTTTCTTTGTAATGTTGTATCACCAAAGTCTATAACGTATTTTTTAAATATTTCCCAAATTATAAGAAAGTCCTTACATCACTAAAACTAACCCATAAATGAAATGCTGAAAAATGAAGTCATGCATCAATTAAAAACATTTAATTTACACTGACAATGAAACTAATTCTTGAATACAACCAATCAAGAGATCATTTGAGCCTTGAGCACTTTACAATATTCTAAGTTTGTAAGAGAATGATAATCCCTTACTTCATTATAAGTACTCGCTAACGCTCGTACTTAATCATGAAGAAAGGGATTATCATTCTCTTACATATACTAAATGTATTGGATGTCTCAGGTGTGAAAACTTTAATGACATGTTATTTGGCTTGATTGGTGATTACGACAAGTGTCAAAATTAGATTAATCTAATTAAATATAAGTACTTCTAGTGTGCCGTGGTGAACTCACTCAAATCAACATTTTGGGCTCAAAGTTTTTATACTATAAAGTTTTTATTTTCGTAGAATATATTTATTAATCTTACAGATTCATTTATTTCATGGACAGATATTATAGAAAAAAGAAGAGATATTAACACTTGTGTCGATCAGTTCAACATATTTAAAGCATATATCGGCTTTATGTTAATGTGAATGTTAATTCCGTCCGGTCAACTTTTTTTCAGAAAACATTTTTTTTTACTATAAAGATTAAGTTTTCGTATAATATATTTATTAATCTCCAAGATTCCTTAATTTCATGGACAGATATTGTAAAAAAGAAGAGATATTAACACTTGTGTCGATCAGTTCAATATATTTAAAGCATATATATCGGCGAATGTTAATCCCGTCCGGTCAACTTTTTGAAGAAGAAAACAATGTTTTTTACTATAAAGTTTATATTTTCATATCATATAATTATTGATCTCGTAGATTTCTTAGTTTCATGTAAAAATATTGTAAAACAAAAAAATATAAACACTTTTTGTCGATCAGTTCAATATAATCAACGCGTACATCGGCGAATGTCAATACCGTCCGGTCAACTTTTTTTGCAGAATAACATTTTTGTTTACTATAAAATTTATATTTTCGTATTATATATTTATTATTCTCACAGATTCCTTAATTTTATCGACAAATATTGTAAAACAAAAGAGATATTAACACTTGTTTTCGACCAGTTGAATATATGTATAGCGTGTATCGGCGAGTGTGAAATCCGTCCGGTCAACTTTAATTGCTCAAAAATATTTTTTTTCACTTATTTTGTTTTATTTTCATAAAATATAGTTTAATATCTCTAAGGTCTACAAATATTTAAAAAATCTACCGAATAACAAAAAGTTATGACTATTTATATCTCATCCGGTCAATCGTCCTGTGACTATCCGGGCAATCGTCCTGTCATTAGTGCAACCCCAGATGAAGAGCTTACTGGAAAAAGTAAAATGTATGGAAACGTCGCCATGCGACGTCCACAAAAAGTCATCTTTTAAAAATTAGCAAATAGAATATGTTACAAGCTTTAGTTTCTTAAAAAATGAATAGTAAGCATGGACTAATGTCAAGTTGTTCTAAATATTTAAAGAAATAAAACAAAATATCTGTTATTCGACTTTTAAGGATGTGAATTTAAGCATGGATGCAATTTGGGTACTCCTCATTACAGAATCATTGATCGTTTGGAGGTCTGTTCAAACCCATTTTTCTATGATTCAATATGGATTCAAAATTAAATTGGTGGAACCATATAGTAAATAATGATACATCTACAAAATAAACACAGAATGGAAACTTTTGTCTAGATCATAAATAAATGTAGGTGAAAAAACTGTCAAAATAGGTGCAATTTGGGTGCCCTCACGTTATATATATTTATCACACGCGTGACGTTTTAAATATATATATATAACGTCACGCGTGTGATAAATAAATATTCTCGTTTGTGCTAAACTCACTTGTACTAAAATAGTTGGCAACTGTATGTAAAATTAATCAAAACGAAACGAAACACCAAATAAAATTTCCCCAAAAAACTCGGAGAGTTGTCGTTCTTTTATTTCCCTATCTGTATACTCATCCTTTAAGGGCATACGATACAGTTTTAATCCCGTATTTAAATTTTGATGAAAATTTGCATGTAGGCTATTTTTTACCTGATTAAATCAAATATGTAATATAAAATATACCTTCATGTGCTACTTTTTGAGTAAATTGAGGTTCAAATTTCAGATATTTCCTCAAAATACGGATTTGTAGACGTATTTTTCCTTTCGATAGAAATACATAACTTTTTTGTTTTAAAAGATAAACACGATCTGTTTTTTCTTAAATTATTTGTAATTTATGTGTTATATAAAATTTGCATAAATTTGTACATTTTATTTTACAAATAACTCAAATTTATCAAATATTCATGAATGTAGGAAAAACCGTCATTTTTGCTGTATATTAATCAAATTTAAAAAATTGCACTATTTACGTTTTCATGAAAATTGGTACACATAATAATCTTACGTAATTAAACCAAATGTCATTTTAAAAAAGAGGGTCCATGAACTCGTTTTCAAGTTAAATCAGTTTGAATGATAAAAATCAGCCGAAAACTGCATCTTTTCCCGATAAGTCACCGTTTGACGTCGCGAAAATAACAATTTACGTTAGCAACGTCATTACCTCCCCTGTAACTGTATCGTATGCCCTTAAGCATGTTTTTTTTTTGGCCTAAAATTCAAAATACATCTGATGAAAGAATTTGAGATTTTGTAAACACTTTTAAAGGTCGATTCAATTAGTTTTTGTAAAAGATTTGAAGGCTGATTTGGTCATTAAAGACGCTCAAATACAAGCTTATATATATGAAAAAATGTATCAAATATGCAAATGATTTTGAAAATTTATTACGTACACTTGAAAGAGAAAGTGCTGTTTTAATTGATTGGTTTAGATTTAATTGTATGCCAGGGCCGTAACTAGCCTCTTTTAAAAGTGAGGCAAAATATATTCGCCGAGCGGAGCAAGGCGAAAAAAAATTTCGGCGAGGGGCCCCAGAAGCTCTGGAAAAAATGAGGCAAAATCGTGCATTCTGAGCGTTTCCCGGACCCTCTCTTAATCTGAAACGCAAGTTTTGTTTTATAAAAATAAGGAGATGTGGTATGATTGCCAATGAGACAACTATCCACCAAAGTTCAAATGAAGACTTCAATTGGAAGTAAGCAATTATAGGCCTTCAACAATAAGAAAACCCATACCGTATAGTCGGCTATAAAAGGCCCCGATATGAAAAATATGAAACAATTTAACGGAGAAAACTAACGACCTAATTTATAACAAAACAATTTACGAAAAACAAATATGACAGACATGAACCAACGACAACCACTGAACTACAGGCTCCTATCTTGGGACAGGAACATAAATAAAAGAATATGGCGGGGTTAAACATCTTTGTGAGCGCTCAACCCTCCCCTAACCTAGGACAGTGG
This sequence comes from Mytilus coruscus, assembly GCA_017311375.1. Lineage (NCBI taxonomy): Eukaryota > Metazoa > Mollusca > Bivalvia > Mytilida > Mytilidae > Mytilus > Mytilus coruscus. Next base: position 76,760,561 of record CM029595.1, on the reverse strand, counting down.
TGTAACAGCACAACACGAGAACAAACTATAAAAATCAGTTGAAAAAGGCTTAATTTAACTCATCAGATCGATACAGATCTGAAACTACTCGCAGTTACTGACAGCTAGTTTAAAGCCAATAACTACTAAATATTTTTTCGACAGTATTCTGGTCTCAAAGCAAAATATATAGATTCAGTGTAAGACTTTTAGTTTTTAGGGACAATATCAAAGGACCGATATGTAGGATAAAGCAAAAATCGTATTTCACATAGTTTAGTGTGCGGCTGCTGGTTTTTTTGTTTTTTGTTGAGTTTCGGCTTGCTAAAAAAACGTATTATACATGTCAATTATTTTTTTTTTTCAAATTAAGTTAAGAGGGGCTGATTATCATTGATATAACTATGTGAATTCAGTTTTTTATAACATATTTTATTACAACTTGATGTAGTTCCTACCTGGGATAAAAGGGTACACTCAGGGCAGTCCAGGAAAACTGTTCTTAGACCTCATTGCTCCATTTTGTGCTGTTTTAAAATGTATACCGGCTGATTAATGTCGGATCTGTCTGTTCTGGTCTTGTATTGTGTTTAGACTTTGGTGTATTTTTTTTTTTTTGTGACTAAAATTTATTCACAGTACAATACTTTAAGTACCGCTCATGTCGACGCTAAGGGCCGTCTTGACCATGTTGTAGGGTATAAATGATTCGTTAATTGTTGAAGACCCTCCAGCGACTGTCAAGTTGAAGAACAGGAATAAAAGCCCTGTTCATTGATAATTTGTATTTTTTCTATGTATTGTGTGCGATTTTGTCCCATGCACATTTACTCCATAATCCCTTTATTTTCTATTTAATAGCCTGAACACGGGCTTAATGCAAGTTTAGCCCTTCAATGTAAAAGATCATATGGCAATACATTGTTTTTCTTTTTTAATGATTTGATTCCGGGATATTGGTTGTCTCACTTTAATTTAACCCATGTCAGCTTTTTAGTTTTATTTACAAAAAAGAGAGCCAGTTTTGTATTCTTTTACATAAAGTTTAATTTTCCATGAAAAAACGACCAATTTGCTATGTCCGGTAGAATCGTATCTTCTCAAAACATTTTCTCGAAAAATATCTTGACATCGCCGTTGGACATGTAACATTGCCAAACCACACAACCTTTCACCCGTCATCGTAGATCTTTCCCAAATCTTTAAGTCTATGCAAAGCAGAGAATGAACGTTCACAACATACAGATGTTACGGGAAGAACCAACAACAGCTTAAATGAAACTGAGAATGGAAACGGGGAATGTGTCAAAGAGAGAACAACCCGACCAAAGAGCAGAAAACAGACCAAGGCCACCAATGGGTCTTCAACACATCGTGAAAATGCCGTAATGACTTTTTGTTCGCTTAACGCCGCCTTAGTACAAAAAGGCGAGAGCTAATTTCAAATATTTTTACAATTTAAAGTAGTTTTTAAAATTAGACAAATCAAACAAACTTACTACTGTACAAATGAAATTCAACACTAAGACAATAGTCACAAAGAAGGGCAATCACTGAACAAAAGACAAACCCGGGAGCAGATACGACACATAACGACTAACAAAATACAATCAACACTGAAAACTAAAAATAAATGAGAATCATGGATCCCGAAAAACAGGGGCGACGTCAGAGGGTGAATAGAATTTGCTTCTTGCAAGACACTCGCCGTGAAAACAATATGATATGAAGACAAGCTTATGTTTCAACTTATTATTATTTTTTATTTCCAACATGAGGCATTTGCCTCATTTGCCTCAATGTAGTTACGGCACTGTATGCAAGCAAATCTTGATAAATTCCAAGCCATTGCAGTTCAGTGGAAATAAATCATTTGCAAAGAAGCCTGTTTTTATTATACAGTCAGCATGGTCAGCTAAAATATCATGTGATGAGATTGTCAAACTTTTAGGTATTGATATTGATTATCAACTTAATTTTAATCACCACACTAAAAATATTTGTGGTAAAGCATCTCAACAACTGAATGTTTTAAAGTGCATTGGTTGCTATCTTACTAAATTACATAAATTGACTATTTTCACACATTTATTTTATCTAATTTTAATTTTTGTCCTTTGGCATGGCATTTTTGCAATAAAAATAATAATACTAAATTAGAAAACAATCAGGAAAAGGCTTTACGATTTATATAGGAATACTATGCTAGTTCGTATGATGATTTACTTGTACGAGCAAATTAAGGTTCCATCACTGAAAATTAGACGCACGTATGCGTAAAATGGCTATTGAATGTTTAAACATTTTATATAAATTGTCACCACCATGTTTACATGATTTAGTTGTATTGAAAGAGTGTAGGCCTAAATATAATTTTAGATATTCTAATATCATGTAGTTATACCTGGGGTTCGAACATCAACATATGGTAAGAACTCTTTTAAATATACAGCTGCTGTTTTATGGAATGATCTAGGTGATGATTTTAGAAATTGCTAATTTCTCAGTTTAAAAATATTTTAAAGTCATGGAATGGAAATGACTGTAAGTGCATAGTTTGTGCAGATCATTAATTAATATATTATGTTAAAATCTTACCATTTAGATCATATCTACTCCAATTTTTATTATTTTATGCTATGCATTTTATCAGCTTTCTAATCATGCTTATAGATATAAGAAGATGTGGTATGAGTGCCAATGAGACAACTCTCCATCCAAGTCAAAATTTATAAAAGTAAACCATTATAGGTCAAAGTACGGTCTTCAACACGGAGCCTTGCCTCACACCGAGCAGCAAGCTATAAAGGGCCCCAAAAATTACTAGTGTAAAACCATTCAAACGGGAAAACCAACGGTCTAATCTATATCAAAAACGTTTAGTTTACATTTTATATGCTTTAAGCTTTAATACCTAGTATGCTTTTAGCTTTAATCCCAGGTTACCTTACCATGCTTATAATCTGCTTATTACCACCATGCTTATAGTGCTTCAGTTTGTGTTATATGTAACTTATTGAATGTGTATTATGTATTGTATTGTTATGTCTTGTATGTCGGTTAAAAGCTCATTAGAGCTTATGTTATGTCCTTTTTTTGTATAATTTGCCGACTCTAAATAAAGCTTATTTATTATTTATTATTTATTAGGAATCTTTGTTTTCATACTTGGTTGTATTCCAATAAATCATGTACGCGGATCATACATACCCTCGAAAGATAGATGATTTAAAGAAATAATTTGATTCAGTTTATTCAGCGACCTATATTGTTTTAAATCTTACGATTTTATACTGTCCAACGTGACCACATTAAAAAGTTCAATTTATTGTTTATACCGTGACGCATCTTTTATTTTGGTAGCATCTTTGCAGTTAGTTGTATTGTTTTATATGTGCACGATGTTTTGTTTTATTCGTTTTGTATACGTTTTTACACGGTAAAAAGCTCAGAAGGTCTCATGTTTATATGTTTAATACTACGCCGAATTGAAATAAAGTTTTCTATATCCATGTACATCTACAAATGTAGTAAATCAGTGTGTCAACAACTTTACCTCTCATGCGGTCTATAACTATTTGTGTTTTCATTTTCAGTCGTTATAATTTCACAAAATATCGAAATTAATGATAAATTATGTTGCAGGCCAGTTGTTAGCAACTGAGCGAAATTGAGTATATGTTTCATATTTAATTATTGAAATAACATAACCATTAAGAAGATTGAAAATTTAAAAAAAAACACCATACCGGGAGGAGGCGATATTTTCAAGGTTAAATGAAGCCTTTGGGTATGTTTTAAACATACCCAAAGGCTTCATTAACACAGATATTCTATAACTTCGTCTGTACAACTTTCGAATTGATAACATCAGCTTTACCACTTGGAATCCTTTAATTAATAGCTTCCTTGTAAGCAGCAATCCGATATCAAGGAAATCACGACAGGAAACAAAAGCTCTGGAAAATCGTATCAACTTGGAGATATATACTCCATATGCAGCTGCTGGAATGTTGCTATATAGAAATGTAAAGTTCACAGTTTGAAAGTATAAATCATCCCTTTTGTTATAAAGTTGTTTTTTTTTCAACCGATCCTAATTATCAATTTGAATAACTGTATATGTGGTATCCTTCATTTACCACATCTCCTTATTTTATATTAACCAGTAAAACTTATATTGACTAATTAACTATGAAAAGAGGTCAAGGTCATATGAAACTTGCCAGTCAGACAGACAGTCCTATAAGGATATATATGATGGTTTCAGTCACTGTTTTTAGTATTCAAGTAAATAGAAATCTATGAAATTTGAACACAAGGTTTATAACCACAAAAGAAGGTTGGGATTGATTTTGGGGGTTATGGTCCCAACAGTTTAGGAATTAGGGGCCAAAAAGGGGCCCAAATAAGCATTTTTCTAGTTTCCAGATAATAACTTGTGGAACGTTGTATGGATCTCTCTGAAATTATACCACAAGTTTCCATACCACAAAGGGATGGTTAGGATTGGTTTTTGGGGGTTATGGCTCAAACCGTTTAGGAATTAGGGGCAAAAAAGGGGGGAAAACAAGGGTTTCCTGGTTAATGGACAATTACTTTAAAAGTACAATGTTGTGTTTGAATTACCTCCCTTACACTGCTTTTAAATTATGTATAAAGAAATGTTGTATTGTCTTGAGGTGATTAGATGTCAATTTATTTTTAGAACTTACTGTTTTGATGTATTTAAAAATGGGGGTGAGGAAAGAAAAATTTTTTTTTTGTGGGTGGGGACAATTTTTCTCAAGATTTCAGAAATTAAAAGAAAATTTCTTCAAATAATTGCCAAAAAGGGGCAACAGCATATTGTATTGCACAAAAGCAAAAAATTGAATATAAATTCAAATCATATAACCAATTCTAAGTTCTTTAACTACAGTTATTCTGTGTCAGAAACCTATTATGTGTCAAATATTTAATTACAATCCAAATTCAGACCTGTATCAAGCGCGAATATTGTGTCCATTTTTGCCCCAACTGTTCAGGGTTGGACCTCTGTGGTCGTATCCAGCTGCGCTCGGCGAAGCAATTTATTTTAGAAGTTGTTTTGCTGATTATTTTTGCAAACAGTTTATGTCTATCTATACAGTCTTCAAGGAAATAGGCAAAAATACGTAAATTGGTAAACAATTAATGTCATTAAGGTATTGATCCACTACCGCAATGCAAGTCCCTTCAGTGAGAACATTTACGAAAGGTATCCAAATTTCAAACAAAACTATAGTTGTGCATAGTTGTAATTTTCAAAATATGCTACATATGTGGGTAATTTTGGTATAAATGAAAGGACAGTGAGCCTGGGATCACTGCTGACCCCTTGTTGAAATTTTGTTACGAGTGAAAACTAGAGGCTCCAAGGACCCTGTGTCGCTCACCTGATATTTTTATTTACAATTGATGCATGATAAATGCAACTGTTGTACTGTCGTTTAGTTTCAGAGATATAAGACTAAAAAGTGCGTTTGAAACCTATGTTTTATTTCAGCCATGTGTGCCATGTTGGCAGGCAGGGTCATCATACACAGTGGTCCCTGGATATCCTAGTGGTGATTTAAACCAAGTTTGGTTTAATTTGACAGTAGTTTCAGGGGAGAATTTTTGTAAAATTTATCTAACGAGAAATGCGAAGTGATGAGAAAGTTTGTTGTGAAGTTTTGTTGTTGCGCACCCCCCCCCAAAAAAAAAAACAAAAAGGTAATAAAAAATTATCATTTAAGGGCAATCTTTCCTATTAATGATTTCTGCAAAATTCAGTTGATTGTGCAAGGGTTGTATAGCCAGCTGAGGTCGTTAAAACTCTCATTTGTTGTTGCAAAATTCAAGTGGTTTTGAATTGCTTTGTTGATCTTTTTGTATTCAACTTTTAAACAACAAAGTACAACAAATATGATGACTGATACTCATGACACTGAAAATATGGTCTTCATTCTTGTGAAGAAAATGGTAAGGTTTGAAATATTTCTTAAATATTAATTCAATACCAATACTTTAATTTGTATTGGATTTATCCCAGGAAATGAGAACAAGGGACACAATTAAATTCAATTTTTTCCTAAACTTCTGATAAAATATAAAATGAAGAACTATATTTTTTAATGAGAATTTTTTTTAATAGTTAATTGATAATTTGAACAATATTAATTAAGTTTTAGATCTTGCATGGTTGATTAATTTTCTCTCAAAATTTCTGATATTCTATTAAAGTTTTAAATATAATATGAGGCAGGCATTACCTGTGAAAGGGATGAAGTCTGTATAAATTAGTGTAGGAATTCAAGCATCATTTGCACTTCGGAATCTGTAGAAAATGAAGCCAAAGTACTGAAACATATCTGACATTCGACCTATTGTTTGGGATTATAGTTGTGACATCATTTTCAATGTAAAGAAAGAAGCACCATCATCTGGTATTAATGTGTTTTTTTCATGTTATAGAATTATCAATTATTTTATTGCCAGTTCATTAGTAGATTGTTTTCTATATTGATTTTCTACTGCAGTTTCAGAAAAGAAGATTACAAAAGGAAAACATTTTGTAATAAAATGCTCCGCAGGGCGCAGCTTGATACGACCGCAGAGGTCGAACCCTGAATAGTTGGGGCAAGTATGGACACAACATTCAAGCTTGATACAGCACTGAATTTGGATTGTGATTAAATATTTGACACAGCATAGGTTTCTGACACAGAATGAATGTGGTCTAAGAACTTAAAAATTTTAAATTGGACATTCACCTATTATGGTCCAATATCCAAAATCTAAATACATGGTTAGATTCAGCATATCAAAGAACCCCAAGAGTTCAATTTTTGATGAAATCAAACAAAGTTTAATTTTGGACCCTTTTGACCTCAATGTGGAAAAAATTGATAACGGGGCCCAAAAATCAAAAATCTAAATACATGGTTAGATTCAGCATATCAAAGAACCCCATATATTCAATTTTTGTTGAAATCAAACAAAGTTTAATTTTGGACCCGATTTGGACCAACTTGAAAACTGGGCCCATAATCAAAATCTAAATACATGTTTAGATTCAGCATATCAAAGAACCCTAAGAATTCAATTTTGTTAAAATCAAACTAAGTTTAATTTTGGACCCTTTGGACTTTAATGTAGACCAATTTGAAAACGGGACCAAAATTAAGAATCTAAATACACCGTTAGATTCGGCATATCAAAGAACCCCAATAATTCAATTTTGATGAAATCAAACAAAGTTTAATTTTGGACCCTTTGGACCTCAATGTAAACCAATTTAAAAACGGGGCCCAAAATCCAAAAACTTAATACACGATTAGATTCAGCATATTAAAGAACCCCAAGAGTTCAAGAATAAAACCCCATTGAAATTGGTTAAGAAATAAGCAATTTATACAAAGTATCTTCTTTTGCACAATACTGTGCAATTGAATATTTCTTGCAATTGTGCAATACTGTGCAATTGACTATTTCTTGCTATTGCGCAATACTGTACAATTGACAATTTCTTGCTTTTGCGCAATATTGTGCTATTGGATATTTCTTGCTATTGCGCAATACTGTGCAATTGAAGATTTCTTGCTATTGCGCAATACTGTGCAATTGAAAATTTCTTGCTATTGCACAATACTTATTATATAATAATTAACACATCCTGTTAGGTGTGTATCTCCTGCCATATCATTATTATTTGCTTTTAAATATAAATCAGAAATAACCAACTAAAATGGAAAATTTTAAAGAAAAAAAGGAAAAAAGAAACCCCCAAATTTTTGAAGCCCTTATGATTCATCACCCCAAACTCAATCCAAGCCTTCCCTTTGAGGTATGGTACCTTGCAGTACAATTTCAGAGAGATCCATACACTTGAACACAAGTTATTGTCTGGAAACTAGAAAATGCTTATTTTGGCCCCTTTTGGCCCCTAATTCCTAAACGTTTCAGGCAATTACCCCAAACTCAATTCCAGCTTTCCTTTGTGATATGGAACCTTGTAGTACAATTTCAGAAAGATCCATACACTTACACACAAGTTATTGTCATGAAACTAGAAAATGCTTGTTTTTGCCCCTTTTGGCCACTAATTCCTAAAATTTTGAGGCAATTACCCCAAAATCAATCCCAGCATTCCCTTTGTGATATGGAACCTTGTGGTACAATGTCAGAGAGATCCATACACTAACACACAAGTTATGTCTGGAAGTTACAAAATGCTTATTTTGGCCCTTTTGGCCCCTAATTCCTTAACTATTGGTACCATAACCCCAAAATCAATCCCAACCTTCCTTTTTTGATATTGAACCTTATGGTAAAATTTCATAGAGATCCATTCACTTAAACTAAAGTTAGAGTGCGAAAACCAATGCGTCTTCGGACGACGACGACGACGCCAGACGACGCCAACGACGACGACGACAACGCCAACATCATACCAATATACGACCACAAAAATTTTTTTGCGGTCGTATAAAAACTTACCAAAATTTACCAAATTAATGAAAATTGTTAAAAATTGACTATAAAGGGCAATAACTCCTTAAGGGGTCAACTGACCATTTTGGTCATGTTGACTTATTTGAAGATCTTACTTTGCTGAACATTATTGCTGTTTACAGTTTATCTCTATCTGTAATAATTTTCAAGATAATAACCAAAAACGGCAAAATTTCCTTAAAAATTACCAATTCAGGGGCAGCAACCCAACAACCAGTTGTTCAATTCATCTGAAAATTTGAGGGCAGATAGATATTTACTTGATAAACAAGTTAATCCCTGTAAGATTTGCTTTAAAAGCTATGGTTTCAGAGTTACAAGCCATAATCTACATTTTACCCCTATGTTCTATTTTTAGCCATGGCAGCCATCTTGGTTTGTTGGCTGGGTCACCGCACACATTTTTTAAACTAAGTACCCTAATAATGATTGTGGCTAAGTTTGGTTGAATTTGGTCCAGTAGTTTCAGAGGAGAAGATTTTTGTAAAAGATTACAAAAATTTACAAAAAACTGGTAAAAAATTACTTTAAAGGGCAATAACTCCTTAAGGGGTCAACAGACCATTTTGATCATGTTGACTTATTTGAAGATCTTACTTTGCTGAACATTATTGCTGTTTACAGTTTATCTCTATCTGTAATAATTTTCAATATAATAACCGAAAACGGAAAAAAATCCTTAAAATTACTAATTCAGGGGCAGCAACCCAACAACCCATTGTCCGATTCATCTGAAAATTTCAGGGCAGATAGATCTTGACTTGATCAACAATTTTACCCTTGTCAGATTTGCTCTAAATGCTTTGGTTTCAGAGTTATAAGCCAAAATATACATTTTACCCCTATGTTCTATTTTTAGCCACGGTGGCCATCTTGGTTGGTTTGGCAGGTCACCGGACACAATTTTTAAACTAGATACCCTAATGATGATTGTGGCCAAGTTTGGTTAAATTTGGCCCAATAGTTTCAGAGGAGAAGATTTTTGTAAAAGTTAACGACGATGGACGACGACGGACGGCGACAGGGACGACGACGGACGCCAAGTGATGAGAAAAGCTCACTTGGCCCTTCGGGCCAGGTGAGCTAAAAATGTAGGAAATTAAAATAAAAAGGCATGTTTTGCTTGTTTCTCAGCAGATGTACAGTCATGTTTTTGAACTTCCAAACTTCCAGGATCGAGCTTCCAGGAACCAGTGCATTTTTTTCCAGGCCGGATCCAGCAATTTTTAAAAGGGGGTGTTCCAACCATATGTCCCCATTCAAAAGCATTAATCATAAAAAAGGGGGTTCCACCCCCCTGGATCTGCCACTGCTTTTAAGCAATTTATATATTGAGACAAATGTTGGAATTTTTCAGCACACTCTAGGCTAAGGTTCTAGCTGTTTTGACATGAAAAGCACTTTATTTATACGTAAGACAAAATGACAAAGAATGCTGAAAATTTCAGAATTTAACAGGATGCAATAAGGACATGTCCTTAAAGTGCTATAGCTACTTGAATTTGAAGAAGCTGTCTGAGGTTAAAGGCGATTTTGGTATTTTATTTTTTTATCTTGTATTGCTGATAATGGTATCTGCCTATTTTTGATAGTTTTCAAAATAATAGGCAAAAACATGAAAATATGTCAGAAATCATCAATCACATGCTTAAAGGCAATAATTCATTTACTGAGTTTGTAAATTATTTTGGTTGAAATGGAATTTACATAGATATTGAAATTGGGAACATGTTTGCCTCATCAAACTTTTCTACCTAATATGGTTTTCAACATATCAAATATTTGATGCGTTTTGCCATTGTTTTCTATCTTTTGCTATAGTGGTCATATTGGTTGATTGACAACAAACAATACTATATCAATACCATAAGGATCACTAATCCCAAGTTATTATAATTTGTTTAGTGGTTTCAGAGAAAATTTAAAAAACAAAATTCTGATGATGGCAGCCGATCGATGGTTATAGCTTGAATCTGACAGAGTCATTAACACATGCGATTTAATTTTCATGGTACCATGTGACATTAAAGGAGAGGTTGATATGAAGGCTTAATCCTTAATGAAAATATGCACAACACCTCTCACTTTACTTTTACTGTGGTACATGTACTTGCTATGTGATAGATTTTCCCCGCTAACAAATATATGTCAAAATATGCATGTTTTTGTCTTGTTGGTAAAGATTAATGTATGCCAATTTCGACTGAAAAATCTGTTAATATTCTTAATATTTGATAGATAATAAATATACACTTTCAACAAACCTATCAATAATCTTTATGAGTTGTTAATTACCAGAGGTCATATATATTGGAGGACCCTTAGCGCACTTTCTCCTTTCCAAAATTAAGAAAATCCCGAAGAGCTGTTTATGATAAATCTTCTACAAGTGAAAAAATTCAAATTTACAAGCAATGGAGGTCATTTGCAAAAATTTATATCTATACACTCCATAGTTTTTACATCTGTATTCTATGGTCCTCGGTACACAAAAAAGCACAAATGATTAACATGGTTAAGCTTAGTCAATTATTAAAATTAACATGTCAAATGACAAGACACAGAGACTTTTACAAATTATTGTTGTTTTCCTGACATTAAAGTCTATTTTATAGGGATATTGACCCATGTGTCTAGTTAATTAAACTTGCACAGCTTCCAGAGCAGAAACTGCTGACCCTTCCTAGCGGAGATATTGCTGACCCCTTCCAGAGCAGAAACTGCTGACCCTTCCTAGCGGAGATATTGCTGACCCCTTCCAGAGCAGAAACTGGTGACCCTCCCATGCACTGGATGTCACCAAGACTTTATGGTGTTGTTAATGTTGCTCATTTTTACGTTTTTATGTTTAGTGTCTTGCAGTCTGTTGTTTTTTTTTTTTTAATTTTGTAATGGTGTTGTCCGTCTTTTTCTTACTTGTGGCTTCGGATTGTCTGCCCTTTAATATCGTGATCTGCTCCCTTTTTTCTCCATTAAGTATACCAGTAGTAACATCTTGTTAATTGTCATTGAGACTTGAATTTCTTTAACAGTACTTTGTCTATTCTTGATTACAGAGATATGAAAATCTCAATAGATTTTGTCTGTTAAATAATATAGACACACATATTCACATTCAACCTGATAAGAAATTTCAGGAAGCTCTTATTTGTAATTCTCTAGAAAAATGTGAAGGATATTTCATACATTGCCATAATGTGTTAGAATATATAAGTACATGTATCTGGTTAACAGGAAGTTGATCGGAGATGAATTTGAAAAAGCATCACACAGTATAGCATGTTCACATAAAGTCTTATGGTATTACTGGTAAATTATTAAGTCAGGGATTTCCTTAACACTAATTACTTAAAACTTTTACTAAATTCTTCCATAGATACAAAGATTTGTTGAGAAATTTGGCTGTACCTGTAGAAACTTATTTGAAGCGGGATAGGGTATCCTAATTTTTACGGAGATGTTGTTTACCAAGCCTGGAAATTTAGATACAATAAGATAGATGTTGGGTGTGTACAAATTGATATTTTATTCTTAGATGCATGATTTTTTTTATTACAGTAGTTTTTATTGGCTTTGACCTAGCTGTTAGTCACTTTCAGTACTCTCAGATATGAACTTAAGAGAATATTTTGTTGTTGGGATGTACCAGTACCCTGCACACCTGATCTGTGTTTTTGTTTGATGTTTTTCTGCTTTGTATCAATCTGATGTGTTAAGCCTTTTTCAACTGATTTTTATAGTCTGTTCTTAAGTTGTACTGTTATACCACTGTCCCAGGTTAGGGGAGGGTTAGGCAAAAACATCTGACCTGTCTCAAGTCAGGAGTCTGTATATCAGTGGTTTTTATTTGTTGCTGTATATCATACTTGTTTTTTTCGTTCATTGTTTTGTACATAAATCTGGCTGTTACTTTTCTCATTTGAATTGTTTTACATTTGTCATTTTGGGGCCTTTTATAGCTGACTATGTGGTATAGGTTTTGCTCATTGTTGAAGGCCGTAGGGTGACCTTTAGTTGTAAACTTCTATGTCATTTAGTCTCTGGTGGAGAGTGATTTCATTAGCAATCATACCACATCTTATTTCTATATTATATTATATTTCAGGAAGTTTTGATTAATAGTTGCCAAGAAAAATTTGACAGAAATTTCATGGGACAGACAGACAGACAGACAGACAGGAGTAAAACAGTATACTTTAGAGCAGTGGTTAATTATCTTAAAAGTAAATATAAGAATGCAATGGGAGCAGAATGATATTAATATATATGTGATCAACAGCTTGAAAGCCAGCCAGCTTTTCAAAAAACTACTGGGTACCTGTGGAGGAAATTTCCTCTTTTTATGTTTAAAAGGTTAATAATACTATTGACACAATCGAGTTGTCTCATAAAGAAATACTGATTTGTGTACTTGATAGGCATGATAGGCTAAATAAATATTCAAATTAACCTTGCTGGTAAAAATATTTATTAAAAATTTACATAAGTTATGCACCAATATTATTTCCTGTTCTGTCTGAGCTGAAAAACTCCTGAGATGGCACTGGCATTTCTGACATAAAATTGTCAATTGACTCATTCAAAAGTGAGTATCACTTCCATTAATCGCTGCCTTCCAGTTTGAATGTTTGCATATCAAAAAATTTCTTAAGCCTTACCACTCCATAAATAGGAATGTATTTCAGGTAAAACAATAAAAAAAATCTCGAGGTAGGTGGCGTTTACCTATTGAGGCACGATTTGAATTTGAGCTTAAAATTGAGATCTAGTTATATCATCACAGTCAATGATATTCACTGTACATTTGGCTTAGATTGTCTATAAAGATTGACTCTTCATGATATTCTTCACCTTGCCTGCACAAACACTGATTCCTGGGGATAAAGTCCCACGTCCTCCAATGTAAGTTCAAAGTCCATGTATGATAATTTGCGTCTTGGGAAATTTGTGACAAGTTCATATCGTTCATTGCTAAATCCATTTTCTGCAACATATAGCACTAATGCCTATAGAGGAAAAGAAAGAAAATGTAAGTTTAATATGATGAAACAAATACCATACAAAGTGTAAGGAGAACTGGTGCATTACCATAAAACAAACATCATACCAAGTTTAATGAGGACTAGTGCATTACTTTTGCTCTACTTAGCACGATTAAAGGGTGTACAATCAAAATCATCATACCATGTTTAATGAGGACTAGTGCATTACTTTTGTTCTGCTTAACATGATTAAAGGGTGTACAATAAAAATCATCATACCAAGTTTAATGAGGACTAGTGTGTTACTTTTCCTTAGCAGGATTAAATGGTGTACAATAAAAAAACATCATACCAAGTTTAATGAGGACTTGTGCGTTACTTTTGCTCTTCTTAACAGGAGTAATGGGGGAACAATATAAAACATCATACAAAGATTAATGAGTATTAGTGCATTACTTTTGCTCTACTAAACAGGATCAAAAGGTGTACATTAAAAACATCCTACCAAGTTAAATGAGGACTAGTGCGTTACTTTTGCTCTGCTTAACATGATTTAAGGTTGTACAATAAAAATCATCATACCAAGTTTAATGAGTATAAGTGCGGTTATTTTGCTCTGTTTAACAGGATTAAAGGGTGTTCAATAAAAAACACCATACCAAGTTTAATGAGTATTAGTGCAGTTCTTTATCTCTGCTTAACAGGATTAAAGTTCTTTATCTCTGCTTAACAGGTGTACAATAAAAACATCAAACCAAGTTTAATGAGTACAAGTGTGGTTCTTTTGCTCTGCTTAACAGGATTAAAGGGTGTTCAATAAAAAACACCATACCAAGTTTAATGTTTATTAGTGCGTTACTTTTGCTCTACTTAACAGGATAAAAAGGTGTACAATAAAAAACATCATACCAAGTTTAATGAGTATTGGTGCGTAACTTTTGCTGTGCTTAACATGATTAAAGGGTGTTCAATAAAAAACATAATACCAAGTTTAATAAAGACTTGTGGGTCACTTTTCCTCTACTTAACATGATTAAAGGGTGTAAAATAAAAATCATCATACCAAGTTTAATGAGTATTAGTGCAGTTCTTTTGCTCTGCTTAACAGGATTAAAGAGTGTACAATAAAAAACATCAAACCAAGTTTAATGAGTACAAGTGTGGTTCTTTTGCTCTGCTTTACAGGATTATAGGGTGTACAATAAAAACATCATATCAAGTTTAATGAGTAGTCGGGCGTTACTTTTACTCTGCTTATCATGATTAAAGGGTGTACAATAAAAAACATCATATCAAGTTTAATGAGTACTAGTGCGTTACTTTTGCTGTGCTTAACAGGATTAAAGGGTGTACAATAAAAAACATCATACCAAGTTTAATGAGGACATGTGCTTTACTTTTGCACTACTTAACAGGATTAAAGGGTGTTCAATCAACAACATCATACCAAGTTTTAGAAAGAGTTGTACTTTACTTTTGCTTTACTTCACTAACAGGTTTATAGGGTGTAAAAACAGGTTAGATGTAAATGTTACCTAACCTTCTGCACTATTTTGCATAAGAAAAATTAAAGTAATAGCTGATATCATTAATAATAATGCTTCATGTATTTTAAGGGTCAATAATTAATTAATGACATATTTTGCCTCCACATCTACTACAAGTGAACATATAATGAAATTTTCTAACATGCTCTTGGTAAAAGATTGAAACTTGAATAAAATTCTCACAAATTTAAAAGTCCTCAAAATATTTTATGTACCAGAAGATAGAGGCTTGAAATTACCAAAAGCAAGATGAACTTATTGCGAAAGAGTTCTTCTAAGTCTTAAACTTTTTATGACAGTCAAAAGTCAGGGTTAACATGCGGACAAGACCACCAAGGCTGTTTTGTTTTTCATTTGATGAAATATTAGAATGACAATTAGGATATCCTTGAAATGAAAACCATGCTAATATTAATGATCCCTTTTCCCATTGTTTAAAATATTTACTGAAAATTTATTCAAGAAAACTTGTCATAAGATGAGCTTGAAATTATCTAATTTTGAAAAATAAAAGTCCAATAACTAAAGTACATGAAATTAGAAAAATCTATAAAATCAAAAGCAAGCAAGCAAATCTAGTCTTACTTCTATGTCATTTGGTTTCTGGTGGATAGTTATCTCAATGGCAATCATACCAGATCTTTTTATTTTTTTATTTAAAGGACTAATACTTAGAGGACAAACTTCCTAAAGATTTAGTTAAACAATCTAAAATACATGAGAAGTACCTATCACTGTTGAATTTTTCAAGATTAAAGTCCCAAAACTTTTATCCAATGAATTTGAAAATCTTCAGAACCTGCAGTATAATCTGGCCTTGGGGTCATAAAAATTTCGAGCATAATCATAATACTCAGACTCAGAAATCAACCAATCAAAATACTGGTTTCGACACAAATTTTGTACTCCGAGTACTGAGTAAAGTTTTATGACAGAGAGCCAAGGTTGTAACCAAAAATCTCAATTTCATCATCATTTAGCCTAATCATTAATGTGTATTTTTTTTTGTGATGTAAAGAAAATAACCATGGCATTGTATACTTACCATAAGTTTAGATTTACAGGATACCGAAAACTGCTGTCTGTTTCCATCAGGAAATCTAATCATCAGTGATGTCTGAGGATCTGAAATGTAGACAAGAACCTATTTGCATTATTTTACATATAACATATACTGTGGATTCATTTATTTTTGTGAGTACCAGTTTCTGTGGATTGAGGAAAAAATTGTATTTTCATGGATATTTCATATCTTGGTTATGCCAAAGTCTACAATCAAACCTACAGAAAATCTGTACTTCGTTGAACATTTACCCACAAAATCCTTAATAAACAGCTGCGCCACAAGCGCATGATACGCCCGTCGTCCTGTGTGTGAAGTTTTATGCAATAATCATAAATAGTTTCTGAGATACGCCGCGACATGTGAAAAACCCCCCTTTTTTTTACAAAAAACTCAATAACTCTAAAATAAAAATTTGAATTATCACCAAAAAGTATCCAGATCTTTAGATTAATATAACTAAGAAGTGTGTAAAGTTTTAAGCAATAATCATAAATCGTTTTTGAGATATGGCGCGATTTGTGAAAAAAACACACCCCTGTTTTAGTTACAAAGTCCTGTAACTCAAAAAGTTTTAATCTTATTTTCACTAAAAAGTATACAGATCGTTTGACCATTATAAGAAACAACTATGTTAAGTTTCATGAAATTTGGATAAGTTGTTCTCAAGTTACGGTGCAACATGTTTACGACGGACAGACGGATAGACGGACAGACGGACATTTGTATACCATAATACATCCAGTCAAAATTTTGACGGGCGTATAAAAATTGATATCCCACAAATATTAATAATTAACAGTAGTGAAATCTTGAGTGTAGTCTTTTTTTTAAATGTGCATTGCCTCTGTGATGAATCATATGATAGGCTGTAGTTTGTTTGGAGTTTTTATTTTGGAGGGGGTCATTATGTCCATGTTATGAGACTTCTTATGAGGAAAAATTTTGGAGACTACACCAATATTATGAAATGTATGAAGGATGGGTGGTTTGACTCAGTCATTTATATATATATAATTGGTTGTCCTACAAATTTTATCCTTTTATTTTCTTCACAACAGTTGCTCAAGTGCCCTTCAAGATGGTATATACATGTCAAACTTATGTATCATACAATGTTAAATATATCATGCTATTTTTCTAAGATTAATGCCAAGTGATTTCTCACGTAAAAAGAACTAGAGGTTCTCAACAGTCTGTGATCAATCATGTGCAGGAAAGGTAATGCAACAATCTTTTTCGTATACTGGTAGTATCCCACATTGCTGTGTTGTAATGTATACTGCTTCTAGTTCCCTGTTAGGTAATTCTGTAGTAGTGTTTAAAGAGAGCAAGAGTTCAAACTTACCTGTATCTTTACCAAGGAAATTTTTATAATTCCTGTCTTCACTTAAACAATAATTATCTGAACTTCCTGTATTATTTAAAATGTTGCTTTCACTTTCACTTAAATTGGAAATATTGTTTACGGAATCGTTTTTCAAATCTTGGTCATTACTTGCACTATCAGTGTTTGTCTTATTATCGTTTAACTTCTCTTTGGCTGATTTTGTACTTTTTACATCTGGTGATGACTTAAGAGGGATTGTGACACTTCGTCTTCGGAACCTGAGAATGTTTCAATATCATTGCTGTCGGAATCTGAATCTATAATAACAGTTTGAGGCACTTTGTTTTGGTTGATAGAAGCTTGCATGGCTGCCTGTAATTGTTCATCTTCGGTAGCATCCACGATGCTTGGTTCTCGACGTGCACGTTTTGCTGCTGGACTGGGTTCCTCAGATGGATCATTGTAAGGATGCTCCATCAAGAAATCTGTAACTGTAAAGAAAGGTTTCAGTAGATCATGTAACAAACAAGAGCCGTGCATGCTTTACTGCTTATGACTGAATTTAATATTGAAAGACTTTAAATCAAGGTTTTAGTATAGGTATCAAAAACACCAATAGCAATGATCCATAAAAATGAGTACATGGTCAGGATGACCCTGTCAGACATCTATCCCAACATACTAAATTAATTGGGTCTTTCTTAGGTGATTGCCAATGACACAACTATAAACAAGAGACCAAATGACAAAGATCAAAGCAAGTATAGGTCACCGTTAAGCCTTCAACAATGATCAACACCTATAAGGTATAGTAAGTTATACAAGGCCAAAACATGATAAAATGTAAACAATTCAAACAAGAAAACAATAGACCTGATTTATGTTTGTATATATATTACATGCAAAACAACAAAATTTAATTTCAATACTGCATTAAATGCTCCATAAAAAACATATTATTTTAGATTTAAATATATTGCTTACCTAGTTCACAGAATACTGTGGCATCTAATCTGTTCCATGTTGACATGTTTTCACCTTACAAAGAAAATGAAAGAATTAAATGAATTTAAGACCAAGTGCAATGGTGATAATTAAAATTTCTGGTTCTTAAATAATACTGGATAAGAGAACTAGAGGCTCTTAAGAACCTGTATTGCTCATATACTGATCAATGCCAAATGTCAACAATGGCCAGTTTCAGACCATATTAAACCTATTAAATCTCCATAAATTTTGCAACATTTAGCCTTTTTTGGTATAAATAGACTAAAATGATGACTAACTATATAGCTACTTAGGGACAATGGGAGTGCTGGAATGGAAAAAGTAATTTTTCATAAAAGACACTCCATATAACAATAGGGAACAAAAATATTTTTCTTTTGTTGTAATTTTTGTTAAGAGTTTCACATGTGAAACTGAAATATTAAAATTAAACTGGTAAATCAATTTTCACTTAACATGGTTTTATATCTGTTGTGTGCATAATTTTTTGTTTGTTTTCTCTGGTTTAACTTTAAAGTTTCAAAAATGTGCAAAACCCATAACATACAGCAAGTTATTAAAGGCTCCATCATGACACAATATAAAACAAGAAATCAAACAACCTGATTTATTATACAACAATTACTAAGTAACAGAAAAAATATGACAGACAGCAATCAATGACTACATCATTGACTTACAGGGTCCTGACTTGGTACAGGCATATACATATAAAATGTTCTTCGGTTAAACATATTTGTCAGTGCTTACCCCATCCCTAACTGGGATAGCGGTGTAACATCACAACATAAAAAAGAACTGTAAAAATCAGTTTAAACAGCTTGACTCATCAGAGCAGTACACGTAGGTAACACAAAAAACAAGTCATGTTTTTCTCCAACTGTTAACAACGTCTTTACACTAAACACTAAATCCATTGGATTTTGGATGTGCACTGATTGATATTTTAGTCGTAGATGCATGATTTTTTAATTAGTTGATTTTTATAATCTGTTCCTATGTTATACTATTACACCACTGTCCTAGGTTAGGGGGAGGTTTGGTGCCTTCAAATTAGTTTAACCCTGTTTAATTCTGTATATGCCTGTCCCAAGTCAGGAGCCTGTAATTTGGTGGTTGTTGTTTGTTGCTGTATATCATATTTGTTTTTTGTTCATTATTTTGTATATAAATCAGGTGGTAAGTTTTCTCATTTGAATTGTTTTACATTTGTCATTTCCAGGCTTTTTATAGCTGACTATGCAGTATGGGTTTTATTCAATGTTGAAGGCCGTACGGTGACCTATAGTTAACTTCTATGTCATTTGGTCTCTGGTGGAGAGTTGTCTCATTGGCAATTATACCATATCTTCTTATTTTTATATATAACAGAAAGACAAAAGACACAAAGTACCAATCAAAAAAGGACATGTTACTAAGTTGTTAAACTTGTGTCTGATCCCTTCGTCATTTTGAACAATAAATTATGTTTAAACTAAGTAAGTACAAAAACTGCTGTTTTAGATCAGTGCTGAATAAGGGATCCACAATATATCTGTGTGAATGTTTTAAAAGACAGTCTGGTCTCATCTGAATGGAAACATGAAGTCACTATAGTAGCACCTATGGTAAAAACGTCATGCTTTCTGTATGTAACAAAACTGAGAACAAACTTATATCTGTTGGGAGGGCTAATGGCTTCAGTGTATTTTACAGTATGAAAGGCTATGCTACCTGTTCGTGGATCCACAACTGCAACAAATGGCCACTGGTTGACTTTGTAAAACTGACAAAACTTCTTTCCTTCTTCACTATCATGATACACCTGCAAAAAATAATTAAAATACAAAATAAAGTTACTGGGGGTACATTACTATTTGGACCTTGAAGACCATATTCAATAACCACTTTAGTTCAAGTTATTCATCAAATTATATAATACTGTAAATTCAGAAATTATTGTGTGCATTTATTATTGCGATTGTTGAAGAATGAACAAAAATGTGAGTTTTATTATCGTGATTTTAGCAGTGAATTAAGACAAAATAATAACAAAAGCTTAAATATTATTACTTCTTTTGTATGTGAAAGAAAATCTTAGAGAGAATTTCAAGAGAAAACAAGTGAAACTGTGAGCTACTGCTTACTGATGATACCCGCTGCAACTGGATAATTTTAATAGTGTAAAAATATGTAAGTGTTCGGTAAACAGGAAGTTAACGTGGTTGATTGACGAATCTGAAAAAGCATCACACAGTATAATTTAACTGACTTATATAGAACTTGAAACCAAATTTCAGAAATCCTTGTGATGTAGTTCCTGAGAAAGATGCGATGAAAAATATTCATGGGAAGGATGAATGGACTGACGGATGGACAGACAAACAGACAGAGGTAAAACAGTATACCCCACTTTTTAATGCGGGGTATAATAATAATAATAAAAGCAATAATAAAAGCTTTTAAAACTATAACTCTGTCTGTATGTGAATGAAAATCTTAAGAGAAAATTTCAAGAAAAATTATAATAAAAGCTTAAATAATATAACTTCTTTTTATGTGAAAGAAAATCTTACTGTGAATTTCAAGAAAATAATAATAAAAGCTTAAATATACTATTACTCCTTTTGCATTTTCTCCCAAAATTGGGTCATATATTACTTGCAAATGTATACCCTTCTATCATCAATTATGAAAATATACTTAGCATTAACAGAATTGTTCGCTTTTAAAAAAAAAATTAAGGTTAAAATTAGGATCTATTCTAAAATAAATGTAAGGGGTCAATGCACCTTTTAATTAATACAATTTACATGGGTTTATATATGTTTTATGTTGACTGGTACTTTTCCAATTTGAATTTTTTCTCTATATTCTATGAGCACCAGAGCAGATAAGAATTCACAAATTGGGGTTTTACCCACCATTTTTTATGTAATTGGGTGATAAAGTTTTTAATTGCATTATCAATTCCAATTCACCCTCAAGCAAATATCAAATTGGGTTTTCACCACCAAGCTCCTTAATGTATTGGGTTTTTCATCAACACAATATTGAATATTTAGGCATGTTATAATCACATTATATCAACCCCAGATGTGTTTCCATCTTAAATGTGTTTCTTTCTTTGTATATGTGCTTAGCTGTTTTATTTGGTTTATTCACTGACAAGCAATTGTACGTTTAATTTGTGTCCCGTTTTAAACGTTCTGTCAGTTTTGTATTTTCTCAAAACTTATGTAAACTGCAGCTGGTGTCACTAGTTGGACAGTAACTAATTGCCTTTCTAGATCCCATATGATCACCCTACAGTTTACAGTTGGGGTAGGTGTGGCTAAGTGTTTAGATTTTTATACGACCGCAAAAAATTTTGTGGTCGTATATTGGTATAACGTTGGCGTCGTCGTCGTAAATCGAAGACGCATTGGTTTTCGCACTCTAACTTTAGTTTAAGTGAATGGATCTCTATGAAATTTTACCATAAGGTTCAATATCACAAAAGGAAGGTTGGGATTGATTTTGGGGTTATGGTACCAACAGTTAAGGAATTAGGGCCAAAATAAGCATTTTGTAACTTCCAGACATAACTTGTGTGTTAGTGTATGGATCTCTCTGACTTTGTACCACAAGGTTCCATATCACAAAGGAATGCTGGGATTGATTTTGGGGTAATTGCCTCAAAATTTTAGGAATTAGGGGCCAAAAGGGCAAAAACAAGCATTTTCTAGTTTCATGACAATAACTTGTGTGTAAGTGTATGGATCTTTCTGAAATTGTACTACAAGGTTCCATATCACAAAGGAAAGCTGGAATTGAGTTTGGGGTAATTGCCTGAAACGTTTAGGAATTAGGGGCCAAAAAGGGCCAAAATAAGCATTTTCTAGTTTCCAGACAATAACTTGTGTTCAAGTGTATGGATCTCTCTGAAATTGTACTACAAGGTACCATACCTCAAAGGGAAGGCTGGGATTGAGTTTGGGGTGATGAATCATAAGGGGTTCAAAAATTTGGGGATTTTTTTTTCCTTTTTTTTCTTTAAAATTTTCCATTTTAAGTTGGTTATTTCTGATTTATATTTAAAAGCAAATAATAATGATGTGGCAGGAGATACACACCAAACAGGATGTGTAAATTATTATATAATAAGTATTGTGCAATAGCAAGAAATTTTCAATTGCACAGTATTGCGCAATAGCAAGAAATCTTCAATTGCACAGTATTGCGCAATAGCAAGAAATATCCAATAGCACAATATTGCTTAATAGCAAGAAATTGTCAATTGTACAGTATTGCACAATAGCAAGAAATATTCAATTGCACAGTATTGCGCAATTGCAAGAAATATTCAATTGCACAGTATTGTGCAAAAGAAGATACTTTGTATAAATTGCTTATTTCTTGACCAATTTCAATGGGGTTTTATTCTTGAAGTCTTGGGGTTCTTTAATATGCTGAATCTAACCGTGTATTAAGTTTTTGGATTTTGGGCCCCGTTTTTAAATTGGTCCACATTGAGGTCCAAAGGGTCCAAAATTAAACTTTGTTTGATTTCATCAAAAACTGAATTAATTGGGGTTCTTTGATATGTCGAATCTAACTGTGTATTTAGATTCTTAATTTTGGTCCTGTTTTCAAATTGGTCTACATTAAGGTCCAAAGGGTCCAAAATTAAACTTAGTTTGATTTTAACAAAATTGAATTCTTAGGGTTCTTTGATATGCTGAATCTAAACATGTATTTAGATTTTGATTATGGGCCCAGTTTTCAAGTTGGTCCAAATCGGGGTCCAAAATTTAATTAAACTTTGTTTGATTTCAACAAAATTGAATATATGGGGTTCTTTGATATGCTGAATCTAACCATGTATTTAGATTTTTGATTTTTGGGCCCGTTATCAACTTTGTCCACATTGAGGTCAAAAGGGTCCAAAATTAAACAATTTACAGTACTTAAATATTTTTCTAATTAAACAAAATAAATATCTACTCACTTATTTCTTAAATTTTGGAAGCTTTCTTTCATCTATATATATACATGATATAACTACTGTGTGTCAATTAAGCAGCTACTTTTAATGAATAAAAGGAGCTATAGGGTATATGCCAGTGAGACAGTAACCATGGTAACCCTATGATACAAAAAGATATGACATCTACAGGTTTCAACAAGTTTCTATAAAACATGTATGTCAAGCTCCTAAATGGAACTACTCGAGTAGTGAAAAAAATTGACAAAGGCTATCACAGATCTGGCATCAAGGAAAATAAAAATTTAGCATATAAACCACTAACAAGGTTCCAGATTGTGGCATAGCTAAACTAGGTTTCTGAGCACTCAATTCAAATCTCCCACTTTTACTCTTGATCAGTGGAATTAAAAAATGCCCCTCCAGAGAAAGGGATCTCCTTCTTAGCTAATTTTTTTATATAGATTTACTTCTGAGGCACCTGAGATCACCTCCCCCCCACCATCCCCCTTTTGGTGGAGTTTGTGTTACTCAGTCTTTAGTTTTGTAGACTGTTGTTTGTCTTTTCATCTTTTTGGGTTTTCCCCATTGCTTTGTCAGTTTGTCGTTGACTTATGAGTTTGAATATCTCTTTGGTATCTTATTTTTTCTGTAGAACTCTTTTGTAGTGTTTCTATCATATTTTATCCATCATTTTGCAGGAGAACAAAAAATAGGCAGAAGATACCAAAGGTACAATCAAAACTCATAAGTTGAAGAGAGACAGACAAAACCATGGAAAAAAATAAAAGATTTTTTGTGGAAAGTGGGAGATTTGACCTCACTGTCAGGAGACTGGTGTTCAGAGGGAGATTTGACCTCCCTGTCAGAAGACTTGTGTTCAGAGTGAGATTTGACCTCCCTGTCAGGAGACTTGTGTTCAGAGAGAGATTTGACCTCCCTGTCATTAGACTTGTGTTCAGAGTGAGATTTGACCTCCCTGTCAGGAGACTGGTGTTCAGAGGGAGATTTGACCTCCTTGTCAGGAGACTTGTGTTCAGAGTGAGATTTGACCTCCCTGTCAGGAGACTTGTGTTCAGAGTCAAGATTTGACCTCCCTGTCATTAGACTGGTGTTCAGAGTCAGATTTGACCTCCCTGTCATTAGACTGGTGTTCAGAGTCAGATTTGACCTCCCTGTCAGGAGACTTGTGTTCAGAGTCAGATTTTATCTCCCTGTCAGGAGACTGGTGTTCAGAGGGAGATTTGACCTCCTTGTCAGGAGACTGGTGTTCAGAGGGAGATTTTACCTCCTTATCAGGAGACTAATGTTCAGAGTCAGATTTGACCTCCCTGTCATTAGACTGGTGTTCAGAGTCAGATTTGACCTCCCTGTCAGGAGACTTGTGTTCAGAGTCAGATTTTATCTCCCTGTCAGGAGACTGGTGTTCAGAGGGAGATTTGACCTCCTTGTCAGGAGACTGGTGTTCAGAGGGAGATTTTACCTCCTTATCAGGAGACTAATGTTCAGAGTCAGATTTGACCTCCCTGTCAGGAGACTGGTGTTCAGAGTCAGATTTGACCTCGCTGCCAGGAGACTGGTGTGCAGAGTCAGATTTGACCTCCTTGTCAGGCGACTGGTGTTCAGAGTCAGATTTGACCTCCCTGTCAGAAGATTGGTGTTCAGAGTCAGATTTTTTAACTTTGGAAAATATAATTAGCAAGGATGATATTGTGAGAGTTGACACCTATATATATATATATATATATACAAGTCTAAATTGAAAACAACGTTCAAACCTATGATTGCGTTGGATAAAACCGCAATTTTTATCGTGTGCATGCAAAACAAATTTCTTGTTAGAGGGTCTAAATACAGCACAAACAACATTTTCCAAAAGACCAAAAAAGTGAAAAAGTATATTTTAACAAAACGCATTTGACTAACAGGTCGAACAACAAATGTTCTTAAATCCTGCTGACTGCCATTGGCGATTGCAAAATAAACGGATCACAAGGTGTAATAATGGATCTTAACTATAAATTTAATACCAAACAGAAAATAATAAACTTGTGGCGAAGATGGTATACCGCAAACAAAGGTGCAAAGATTTTTGTACCCCATATTCGGATGTTAGGAATCGAAAGCGGTTATTGGAAGGCCACATAATTTACCTCAATTTGGGATAGACTTTGAATTTTGAGGAGTCAAAATAGGATGAACGGATCATATAAACCCGAAGGCAAATATAATACAAGCCCAAACGAAAAAATATAAACAAGTCTAAATTGAAAACAACGTTCAAACCTATGACTGCATTGGATAAAAACCGCAATTTTTATACATGTGCATGCAAAACAAATTTCTTGTTAGAGGGGTCTAAATACAGCACAAACAACATTTTCCAAAAGACCAAAAAAGTGAAAAAGTATATTTTAACAAAAATATATATATATATATAAACAAGTCTAAATTGAATACAATGTTCAAACAGTATATTTTATCAAAACGCATTTGACTAGCAGGTCGAACAACAGATGTTCTTAAACCCCTACTGACTGCCATTGGCGATTGCCAAATAAACGGATCACCAGATGTAACAAAATGGATCTTAACTATTAATTTAATACCAAACAGAAAGCAATAAACTTGCGGAAAAGACGGTATACCGCAAACAAAAGGTGCAAAAATTAGTACACCATATCCGGAGTTCAACAATTAATCTCTTCAGTGATGTTAGGAATCGAAATGGTATTTGGAAGGCCATATAATTTACCTCAATTTAGGATAGACTCTTGAATTTTGAAGAGTCGAAATAGGATGAACGGATCATATAAACCCGAAGGCAAATATAATACAAGCCCAAACGAAAAATACATACAGATAAAATATCCATTTCCTTCAAAAAATATTTTCATCATGATCAATATTTAGGGATTGTAGGCAGATAGTATATTTCGTTGTGGTTTTATTTGTTTATATCAAAATATTAAAAAATAAATCCCAAACGAATGTTCTTCTGCTACCCATTTGACATTTTAATAATATATTACCCATCATTCCCATAATCTGATGTTGACGGCTGATCATTCTCTGTTACAACACCATCTGCATTACTGTCCATGTGCATTCCTATGGCCATGTCAAGGTTACAGTTGCATGCTTCTAACAAACGAACACCAACTTCATTTGTAGCTCCTATATATTTCAAAAGAAAATGTAAATGTATATTATAATTATAATATCATGATTATAAATAAATGAAACTAGAGGCTCTAAAGAAGTGTATGTACATAATAGCACTGTCAACAACGAACACACTGCAACATTGTAGCCTAGATAATTCATGACTAAAATCTCGTTTTTATTCATCTTTTATTGCTGATATTTTTTTTCTGTTTGCAGTTTCTCTCGATTTGCTATCATGTCTAGCTTTTGCCCGAAACACAAACTAGAGGCTCCAAGGACCCTGTGTCGCTCACCTGATATTTTTATTTACAATTGATGCATGATAAATGCAACTGTTGTACTGTCGTTTAGTTTCAGAGATATAAGACTAAAAAGTGCGTTTGAAACCTATGTTTTATTTCAGCCATGTGTGCCATGTTGGCAGGCAGAGTCATCATACACAGTGGTCCCTGGATATCCTAGTGGTGATTTAAACCAAGTTTGGTTTAATTTGACAGTAGTTTCAGGGAGAATTTTGTAAAATTTATCTAACGAGAAATGCAGTGATGAGAAAGTTTGTTGTGAAGTTTTGTTGTTGCACAACACCCCAAAAACAAAAGGTAATAAAAATTATCATTTAATGGCAATCTTTCCTATTAATGATTTCTGCAAAATTCAGTTGATTGTGCAAGGGTTGTATAGCCAGCTGAGGTCGTTAAAACTCTCATTTGTTGTTGCAAAATTCAAGTGGTTTTGAATTGCTTTGTTGATCTTTTTGTATTCAACTTTTAAACAACAAAGTACAACAAATATGATGACTGATACTCATGACACTGAAAATATGGTCTTCATTCTTGTGAAGAAAATGGTAAGGTTTGAAATATTTCTTAAATATTAATTCAATACCAATACTTTAATTTGTATTGGATTTATCCCAGGAAATGAGAACAAGGGACACAATTAAATTAAATTTTTTCCCTAAACTTCTGATAAAATATAAAATGAAGAACTATATTTTTTAATGAGAATTTTTTTTAATAGTTAATTGATAATTTGAACAATATTAATTAAGTTTTAGATCTTGCATGGTTGATTAATTTTCTCTCAAAATTTCTGATATTCTATTAAAGTTTTAAATATAATATGAGGCAGGCATTACCTGTGAAAGGGATGAAGTCTGTATAAATTAGTGTAGGAATTCAAGCATCACTTGCACTTGAATCTGTATAAAATGAAGCCAAAGTACTGAAACATATCTGACATTCGACCTATTGTTCGGGATTATAGTTGTGACATTATTTTCAATGTAAAGAAAGAAACACCATCATCAGGTATTAATGTGTTTTTTCATGTTATAGAATTATCAATTATTTTTATTGCCAGTTCATTAGTAGATTGTTTTCTATATTGATTTTCTACTGCAGTTTCAGAAAAGAAGATTACAAAAGGAAAACATTTTTAAAAACTTACCAAAATTTACCAAATTAATGAAAATTGTTAAAATTGACTATAAAGGGCAATAACTCCTTAAGGGTCAACTGACCATTTTGGTCATGTTGACTTATTTGAAGATCTTACTTTGCTGAACATTATTGCTTTTACAGTTTATCTCTACATGCTCTATCTGTAATAATTTTCAAGATAATAACCAAAACAGCAAAATTTCCTTAAAATTACCAATTTAGGGCAGCAACCCAACAACCAGTTGTCCAATTCATCTGAAAATTTGAGGGCAGATAGATATTTACTTGATAAACAAGTTAATCCCTGTAAGATTTGCTTTAAATGCTTTGGTTTCAGAGTTACAAGCCAAAATCTACATTTTACCCTATGTTCTATTTTTAGCCATGGCAGCCATCTTGGTTGGTTGGCTGGGTCACCACATATTTTTAAACTAAATACCCTAATAATGATTGTGGCTAAGTTTGGTTGAATTTGGTCCAGTAGTTTCAGAGGAGAAGATTTTGTAAAGATTACAAAATTTACAAAAAATTGGTAAAAATTACTTTAAAGGGCAATAACTCCTTAAGAGGTCAACTGACCATTTTGATCAAGTTGACTTATTTGTAGATCTTACTTTGCTGAACATTATTGCTGTTTACAGTTTATCTCTATCTATAATAACTTTCAAGATAATAACCGAAAACGGAAAAAAATCTTTAAAATTACTTATTCAGGGGCAGCAACCCAACAACCCATTGTCCAATTCATCTGAAAATTTCAGGGCAGACAGATCTTGACTTGATCAACAATTTTACCCCGTCAGATTTGCTCTAAATGCTTTGGTTTCAGAGTTATAAGCCAAAATATACATTTTACCCCTATTTTCTATTTTTAGCCATGGCGGCCATCTTGGTTGGTTTGGCAGGTCATCGGACACAATTTTTAAACTAGATACCCTAATGATGACGACGACGGACAACGGACGCCAAGTGATGAGAAAAGTAAAATGGGGGGAAAAAATTGCTAATCATTTTTGCTTTTTTAAGTTTCTATCTACACATGAAACATTTACAGACATACATGTACCTGCAAATCTACAATTTCCAGAGTCCATGAAATTTCCCTTTTAATTAATGTTAATTGAACCAAGACAAACTGAACCCTGTCAATATTGACTTCCAAACACTTATTAATGACTTATCAAAACAATGTAGGTATTTACAATTATCATGATTATTGGCATGGGTGATTAAACAAACACAAGCTGACACAGGATCCCTGAGGGTATTTGAAGTTTGATTTAAAGATGAGTTGTTTGTATAAATTTAAACTAACTAGTTTGTAAAAGAATTTGTAAATTTGATCAAAATGAGGAACCTTTTCATCCCCAAAAAGGGCAAGAATTGATTCAGAACTTTCTCTTTAATACAAATTGGAATTAATTTAAGATTCAAAGGCAGTTTCAAATCATTCTCAAAAGGATTTTAGTTGAAACGTGGGTTCAGTAAAAGCTACTGTGTGTGACATTCTCAAACGTAAAGATATACACCAGGCTAACTATTTATGTAATGTGGGATTCCTTCAATAGACCAATCAAATGCAGATGAGTCTGAAAACCCGCCAGTTGATGATGTTCATTAGCCGATTTTATTCAACAGTTAAGGTCAAATGACCTGAGTGTGCAGATAATAAAAACACAATATTATTAAAAATTTAACCACAGAATCAGAAATTTGACAGGGATAATGAATCTGATTTAAACAGCGAGCTTATGGGAGAAAACTTAATTGAATCAGACAATGATGTAGACTGGGATAGTCAGGCATTGTCAGGGGTACTACATGTGCTTATATAAGTGATTTCAGATTCATCCTTTTGAGTAATTTTGGCATTGAAAAATTAGAGACAGGCTTTTTAAAATCACTGAAACAAGTAATTTGAGGGGCAAAAATTTAAAATTAAAGGGGCAATAGCTGTTAAATTCATCGTCACCAATTTGACTCAAATTCTCATACACTTTTTTATGTATTTGATTTATAACATACTAAAACTTATACATGTATATCAAATTACAAATAGTCTAAAAAAAACAATTATCAATGCATGGACTCAATAATATGTATCAGCATTTCCTGTGTATTTTAGTCTAGATGCCAAGTAATTAACCAAAGACTGCCGATGGTCGTTTAACCAAATATAAATATAAATAAATATCGAGCACCTGCAATTGGATTCTTCTAGGTCTATTAAATCATTGTTTTTAACTGCATAAAAATGATTTTTTGTGGATCAAATCAATCAACCGAATGGTTCACCCTTGTTTCACTTACAATGTTGACATTCTTTTCCTTTTAATAGCTGAACAGGCCAAGTTTATGTGTAACCCACCTCTAGATAAGGGGTTAAATTGAAGGTCACATGAATACGGTTTCAATGAGGTCAAATTATTCACTTGCAAGCAAATAATTCATCAGCGATGTTTTTTAGCTTATTTTGACAAAATTGAACCAAACTGGCTGCTAAAAGCGAGTTATTATTTCACTATTTCACATTCATTAATGATTGAACAAAAAAAAATCATATTTTTTTATATTTTTCGTAGCTTATGCCCCTTTAAATAGGTGATTAATGAAATTTTTAAATCACTAACATAAACAGTGTGATAATGAAATTACTTGTTTCCCCTGGCTGTTGGGACTATCACGTTAATAGACTGAGGTCTAACACAGTTTGGACATAAACCATAACAGCATTTTATATTTATTAACAAGGACTTTGGTGGATGCATTTGATTACTGTTTTTCTGCATCTTAAACAGTCAAGGATATAACTCTATAGGGTTATTAGAGAAAAATAACATACATTTGTTATTGTGGACTAAAAAATCAAAGACCTGTGATAACATATGTATGTTACATGTTTCAAAGGGACAATATACATCATTAGATTTGTTAAAATGTATACGTATACAAGTTTTATTGATATTACTGTTGTCTTTATAGATATAAGAAGATGTGGTATGAGTGCCAATGAGACAACTCTCCATCCAAGTCAAAATTTATAAATGTAAACCATTATAGGTCAAAGTACGGTCTTCAACACGGAGCCTAGGCTCACACCGAACAGTAAGCCATAAAGGGCCCCAAAAATGTATACTTAACTATAGAAAGATATAGCAGTTCATATTTTGCCAATCATGCATATAGTTCACCTATGTTATTACAGAAAAAATATGCCTGTAATAACTAAAGGGTGTTATTACAGCTTCTCTTTATCACTCCAAAGCATTTGCTCAGACATACATCATGTTTAATTACAACAAATTTTAATTCATTGTAAGAAATGATGATCAGAGCATGTACATGTAATGAGGTTCTGCGCAACCTTCCCAGTAATTCCCAAGTGCCTCATATAATAAGTTACATGCCTTTAATAACTAAGCCTTGTTATTACAGCTAAGATTATCACTTAAAAGCCTCGTCTCATTGATTTACCATGGTTAATGATACATGTATTAATTTAATTCAAAAATTAGTTATCAAGGCTATGCATTTAGTTTCAGCGCAAAGTTTCAAGAGTTCCCTAGAGTCCACTAAAACTTAAAATGTTGATGATTTATTTTACAAATAACAAACATATGTTATTACAGATTTAGAAAATTTAAGGATTAAAGAGTAGACAACTCATAAAAATATCTGTAATAACACATGAAGATATTTTCTGTAATAACCCTATAGAGTTATATCCCTGACTGTTAAAAACATCTTTTTGATATATTTCATTTTATTTTTTGTTTGCATTGAAATCAACATGACACACTTGTGGTCTGTTGTTTCACTTGGTGTTTCTCTTAGTTAGTGTCAAAATGACTTTAAACTGTCCACTGTCATTTAGCTCTATGATCCGAACACCTGTGAAAACCCAACAAAATACAAAGTCCTGAGGTTTTCAGGACTGACAGGTTTCACTGTACAATGCCAATGGCCCTAAAAAAACTCTTAACAACACAATAAAGGTTTCAACTTTTTTACAATTTCATTATTTTCAAAATTATTCATAAAACATCATAAAGGAGAACACGATTTCCCCGCAAATGTGTATATCTGAATACTGATTTAAGTGATTACTACATGTAAGTAAAATTTACATGTATCATCAGATCATATGTTTTCATACGTCATATGAATTCGTACTATACATGCTTTTTCAATGGAAATTATGACGTCACATTGCATTCTTAATAGCACGAAAACCCATGAGACGAGGGTACATGTAAATACCACAAACAATGTTCAAAATCAATAACCTTCAGGACAGAGTTCGCGAAAATGGTCGGTCCTGTCGGTCCTGTCGGTCAAAATGATGCTCGGACCAGTATTTTGAAAGCTAGTGCGGTCCTGATGACCGATGTAAAACGACCGTTGCAGTGCCTTTTTATCGGTGGTGGTTGTACAGCAACTAATTCCAATCACGCGTTACATCGGTCATCAGATGTACCTGCTGCTAATTTCGGTACTGGTTTCCCATTATAAACAAGCGGAAACCTACAGAAACCAAAGCGCCGATCTACAGTACATGTGGCCTGCTTAATTTGTTCATGTAGCCATCCCAGGCAAACAATCGGCGATTGAACCCTTCAATGGAGATAACAAATACTGAGAAAGTGATTCAGATGATGAAATGGATAGTGAAGATTACTTTAAATAAGAACAATCAGAAGAAAAGAACTGGTCATTCATTTTTATTTGTCCGTGGCTGTGAAAAATAAAACTGATAATAATAAAGTTATTTTCGATAAAATACGTTATTATTTTTATTTCAGAATAAAATTGACAGATTTTTAGGACTGGCTAAAATTTTGTAGGACTGACAAATAATCTTGCTTTGTCGGTCCCATGACCGACAGGTCAAAACAAGTTTTCGCGAACTCTGTCAGGAGCTCATCAGGTAGCACCTGTCTCATAACAGGATCTAAGTTTACTATTTAAAGATCACATTCTCTCATCTGGCCATTCTGGGGTCTGTTTCGTTTCAACTTTCATTAAAAAAAATTAAAGCGAAAAAATCAAAATGATTGATGGAGTAGCAAGGATTTAATTACAATCATATACTTCGTTGTGAGCTTTTTGTGGTGATAATAATAAATAATTAAATGCCTAGATCTGAAAAATAGACGTCGAAATAACCTGTTATTGAACAGAACTGTTCTAAAATAGCATTGTCAACATTTGTTGCCATTCTTCCAGCCGCTAACTTCGGAAACCTCTAATTTCTGGTAACCATCTTACTCTTGTGTAGGAAGGGCGTCCTAATTATATAACTAGAAACCAGTAAAAAAGTTTCACTAATTACCAATTAAAAATTTAAAAAAGAATAGGAAGCAAATCACGGCTTAAAGTTTACCTAATTAGATAAATTAGTAAATACAAGGATTTGTATAGTCTTACTATAAAAATCCTTGGTAAATATTAGAATATGAAAAGACCACACCCATCTCAAATATATATAATTATATATTAAAAGTAATCATTATATTTAGACAAAGAGATGCCTAAACCTTTTAGTATCATCCCTTGGTGACTTTTGCATTAAAGTGATAGAACAAAATAAAAATTACTTTTATGCACTAGTCACAAGGAGGTTAAGACGGTGTCTAAAAACACACTTGCTAACATGTCTAAGTGCATTTGCACCTGGTCTTTTTTTCCATTCTAGTGACTTGAATTATTCATTCCTTCACTGTATGACTTGCTTTTCTGGATAAGAGACAATGTGGACCTCTATTAGCAAACTATATGATAAAATGATTATATAATTTGTTTTGGCACTCTGGCATGGCAGTAAAATCAAAGATATGAAACTTTGAAAGAACTAAACTAATTTGTAAAAAAATAATAATAATTATAATAACAAGTTTTATGTTGTGATATTTTATATGATTATATGTATGATATATATTCTATGAGAATTTCATCCACTTTTTGTGAATTTTAATTTTATCTCCATTTATATGTTTATGTGTTATGAATAAGAACGTATTGTCATTATGTCCCGTTAGGGACCCTAGATTGGAAAATAAGAACTTTGAACTTTGAACTTTGTATAAAAACAAAATAAAATATTAACCTCCAAACAAAACAACAACTAAAATAGATGACAAATAACGTATGAATATTGAAGATCGATATTAACATATCCAATTTTCGAAATTGTAATAAATTGGTAAATACTACACCAATTTCAAGGTTCAAAAAAAGACATTGGCTATTTTGCCGGTGCCGTTTTCAGATATTACTATTCAAAGAACTAACTATTATTTCAAAAGCAAATTTTATTGAAACATTTTTGATTTTGAAGCTATGTGATAGATTTTGTTAGATTGTATAATATTTTATCAAATTTATATGCAATGAGATTTTTACTGTTATCTTATTTAACTATATTAGTAATGATTTGATTCTTCATGTTGACAATGCACATTTTTGTAGTACTTCTCAAACGTAAATATTAAAATTCTTTCTTTACAAAGAAACGGCAAAATAACAAATTCACTACATTGCCTGCGCCGGTAAAATAGCTATTGCTATAGAAATATGCTAATTTGCCGGATTTCATAAAGATATTCTAATCAGAGCCGCAAAATAGCATATTTTCTATTTTGCTGGCGCCGGCAAAATAGCCACTGCCTAAAAATCAACTTCAAGCACTCGCAAAGGGTTTTGTGTTCGTCCAGGTGGACAAGGCGATAGTCATGGATATAACGGAAGTTCTTCAGAATGAAACTGTACATAATTCTGAACATCCTGGCATTTATCTTTTCTGATAGGTGATTTTTACCAACTCTGATGAGTCAATGGATATAAGATGTGGTATGAGTGCCAATGAGACAACTCTCCATCCAAGTCAAAATTTATAGAAGTAAACCATTATAGGTCAAAGTACGGTCTTCAACATGGAACCTTGGCTCACACCGAACTGTAAGCTATAAAGGGCCCCAAAAATTACTAATGTAAAACCATTCAAACGAGAAAACCAACGGCTTAATCTATATAAACAACAAACGACAACTCACTGAACATCAGACTCCTGACTTAGGACAGGTGCAAACATATGCAGCGGGTTTAAACGTTTTAATGGTACCAAACCTTCACCCTTTTTCTGAAACAATAGTGTAACATCACAACATAGAAAGACATACTATAAAATATCAACTGAAATAGCTTTTAAAACTCAATCAAAGGACATATTAACACCAGTGAACATACACTGAACAAATAAATTTGACCTATGATACAATGTAAATACAAAATAAATAAACTAAGGGAAGAATAATAAAAGTAACATGTTATATCGGTATGAAATGTTAAACAATTTAAGAAAAACAATATGCTCGAACAAAAATATCAGCCATTTGCAATAACTTTAAACACAGGTAAATGAAAATAATTTTGTTGTTAAGTATACGTGTACAGTTCCAATAGAGAAAGGAAATATTTTTATAAAATAAATAATTTTGATGTTCATAGTACGAAGTGGAAATTCATAGTAGTACCAAACACTTATCAACGCTGGTATATAGACCAGATATAACCCTGAATAACATTAAATAACATAAAAGCATTACAATTAGTATCAACAGGTCAAATAAACAAGAAAGTACGATTTGGGAGTACTCGCAGTTACTGACAGCTAGTTAAAAGCCAAAACAATTAATTATAAAAAATCATGTATCAGAGACTAAAATCAACTAAAACACATCCCAGGGATTTAGTATTTTAACGTCATGGACAGTCAAAAAAGACATGACTTGTGCAATGCCAAAAATAAATGTATTGACAGACAGTAGGATAGTTAGGAGTTTAACCTCTTTATAGATCAAAATGAACATGGGTGTGTCTTTATACATTCCGTTTGAAAAGAATACAAATTTAGTTATTTTTTAGTTTGCTGATGACAAAATCGATATTAGTGCCAATGTAATATATATTCAAAGATTTAATTACAACATTGGTAATAAAGATAACCTTTACTTATAAGTTTATTTAAAGGTTCGATGAGTTTACACGGATCACATAGTGATTTCTGCGCTTTAAGTACAATATTACCGTAAAATTTAGGATGTGAAATACCGTTTTTAATCAATTTTCTACAGGTACAGCCAAATTTACTGATCAAATTTTTGTATCTTTGAAAGAACTTAGCCGAAGTTTTACGTAATTTATGGTAACGAAATCCCTGACTTAAAGGAGACGTGACACGATTTTTTTTTTTTTTTTTATTAGATTAATAAATATTAGTCTTAAAACATGTTTTGTACAATTTTGCTGATCAAAACCTGATCAATCGGCATTTTTCTGGTCAAAGAATCCAGCGCTTGTCATAATGAATAATTTTTAATTAGATAACGATCACGTGATCGTGCTTACGTCAGTGGTTACAAGCTGGGAAAATGTCTCTAACTGGACGATGTCGATACACTATGGACGGTATTGACAGCACTTTTCCCGATTACTGACAAACTATAAGGACAATTGACCTCATCAATTTGAGCCATTGTGTGTGGAAAATAACCAAAGAAGGATAATATTAATTCTTCATGCGAAGAGTCCAACAACGACGATTTTTCAGACAATACTGATCGGATTGTTACCATACATATTTGATTTGTCTGATGAATAAATTTAATAAACGCTTTCTGCTTTTTTTATTTAAACAAAACTACTTTTTATCATGATTAAAAATATAAATTTCTAATTATTTATGATCAAATTGTTCTCTTTTCTCTCTGTTACGGTAATGTTATAATTTTGTGTGCGCCAGAAGCAGAAAAAAAAAACCGATAGTAAAAGTAGGCGTTCGCAAAGGGTACTTTTTTTTTGATACGTAGAGACTTTTAATAGGTATAAATTATCACCAAAAGTTATGCTTACAATCATGTACAAGAATTGTGGACACTTTTGAGGGAGATAACTCAAATTAAGAAATAATTCTTTTGAACTGGCCGGGTTTCTAATCTCCTTGACTCATCGGGTGTCCAGTTCGCAAGATAAGACAACTCTCGATAGGTGTCGCGATGGTCTATATATGATCATATATGTGTTAATTGATTAGTCAATGGAATCGTTTAACATGTTAAATATCAGCAAGTATTTGTATAGTTTTAAATCCTTGCTATCAGCAAGACACATGGTTTTAAAGGAAAGAAAAATTGATAGGGCGGTAGTAGGAGAATTCACGACTTACTGTGTCTAAAAAGTTCATAGTTAAATATTCATTTGTCATAATTACAAATCTGTCTTTCAAGAGAATCTTCTTAGTCCTTCTTGATTATAATAAAATTATTCTGTAAAAAAAGCTATTTACTGTCTGTTTTATACGCCTCTGAAACCGTAAACGATTGACTTTACAATGTTCTGAGGTCAAAAGTAAAAGTAATTTTCACAGTCCTGAGTTGCAAGTAAATGGCACAAAATCATACAATTGATAGGACAAAATTCACAATTAAATAGTAAAACTGTTTTCTATCGTTTGAATATACAAGAGAAGCTTGAATTATTGAAGTACTTTTAACAGCTTGGTATATTGTTCGTTAGGGGACGACCATTTGATATTCTGGGGGAGGGGCAGGAGGATTTTGAAAATAAATAACTCAGCCTTGATAATCACAAACATAAATGGTTTGTTCTGTGGTAGTTTGAAAATAAATTACCTGAATTGCAATGTATTGAAAATAAAGAAAATAAATAACTCAGCAGGTCTAATCGAAAGTATGAGATGGCACCAGATTCTTCATAAATTCATCTTTTTCCAAAAAAAAAAAAAAAAATCGGGAAACACTTCCCATATCTTTTAATAATAAAAGTATAAATATTATTTAAATATACTTGAAATGTCAGAAAATTGGTTTCATTTAACTTGAGGTTAATTGTCTCAGGAACACTTACCTCACTTTTATTAAATCAGGGCCGTAACTACATTGAGACAAATGCCTCATGTAGGAAATTTCAAAACCAAACGCTTGTCTCCATATCAAATTGTGTTCACCGTGAGTGCCTTGCAAGAAGCAAGTTCTGTTCTCCCTCAGACGTAGCCCCTGATTTTTCGGGATCAATGTTTCTTATTTATTTGTCTTTTGTTCATTGATTGCCCTTCTGTATTCTGTTAGTGTTGCATTCATTTTGTAATTTAGCAATTTTATTATTAACTTGATCATGAGTTTAAAAAACACAGCAGCCACAGACTTAACTATGTGAATTACATTTTTGCTTTTTCATGCATATTTGTCTTTTGATGTTGTCCCTAGAAACTTAAGTGTTACACTGAATCTATAACGTGATTTTGCTTTGAGACCAAAATATTGTCAAAAATTATTAAAACAGGACTTGCATTTTCAGTTTAAGAAAGTGTCTGGGAACACCAGAATGCATGATTTTGCATCATTTGTTCTATAGCTTCTTGGGACTTTAGCGGTTCAAAACCCTTCAAAAAATTTTGCCTCGCTCCGCTCGGCGGAACATGTTTGCCAATACTTTTAAAAGAGCCTTAGTTACAACCAAACTTTAATACTGTGTATGTATGCAATACATGTATATGCATTGGGGAATATAGAAGATTCATTTCTGCAGAGGATAGTTATTAATTCTGATTAAATGGTACATAATGACTTGACTATACATGTATTATTTATAATAAACAAATAATTTAAAATTGTATGTTTTCGAATATTATAAATATAGTTGTGAAAATAAATAATCAGTCTCTTGCTTTAATGAAAATGAAAATCTTGCTTCAATAGTGCAGAAAATAGATAATCTGTCCTCTTAGTTTACAAAAATAACCGATCCAAAACTAATCCTCCTGCCCCCGACCCCAGAATATCAAATGGTCGTCCCTTAGAATTGATAAATGAAGACTAATCAAATTTATTTATTTTTACAAAGTTGTTTTTTCTTATAATGTTCAAGAAAATACAAAATATTGCTTTCTCAAGCAAGTTTAAAAAGCAATTCATATTGATGAATTGATGAAGATAACACATGTTTTCATATAGATTAACCGGCAAAATCGGTAAATAAGTTCCTGAAAAAGCATTATAGGTTTGATATATACAACTTTTTATACAGCCATTGAATGAGGGTACTTTTCATTTAATTTTAGGCATAAACAAAACATGTATAATCACATAATCACATTGTAATCACATAGCCCGGTAAGTAGAAAGGCAAAATAGATTTTCAAAATATTTAATATATACTCATGTGGGACGGTCATTTTTATATAGACACCAATAGGAGGCGAATTGGGACTTAACTGTGAAAAAAATTGGCATAGGATAGCATATTTTCGGTATCAAAATATGTAGCCTAACCTTAAACAAACACTGCATGAGATTCAAAAAGGGAGGGTTGAGATCTACTAAAGTTAGTTTAACCGGACCACATTTCCATATACATGTACTAGTACCGGTCCAAATTTGGGAACCTCGTAAGTAGTTGTCGTATGTCATATCATATTTGTTTTCGTTATTTGGAGAATATTTGTGTTTATGACAGACCTTAAGAAAATAAGAAGATGTGGTATGATTGCCAATGAGAAAACAATCCACCAGAGACTGAAAAACGAGGATGTAAGCAAACACCACATAGTTTTTTAAAATTCACATTGAACGTATAGACTCTGGGTGATTTAGATCTTGACATTTTATAAAGGCATGTCTATTGTTGAATATTTAAGTTGCCCTGTAAGAGCCTGTCTTTTGGAGAAGGCTATATTTTGCTCTCTAGATGCCTAAGTTATTTATATGACTGGTTGGGTTGCTATCTAATTTACCAGAAGCCCATGACTTCTGCATTTACTCATACCCCACATCTACCTTTATTCATAAAAAGTTTGGTCTGATAGAAATGATTACACTGATGTTGAAAGGCAAAGTAATATTATTTTTGAAATACCAGAAAACTTGTTGCACATATCAAATAATATGTCAAACAGTGTGTCTATATATGTTCATGTATAAACATCCCAGAGTATAGAAGTTGACGGAGTTATACGTACCCCCGTTAAGTGTACATTAAATTTTTGGGACTGAAAAATGATATTCAGAATCAGCATGAATGTCGGTCTACATCTTTCATTAATTGAATAGCTGGCAGATGATAAAACAGCAGGATGGTTGTTGTTTAAATTCACACCTTAATATGATTAGGATAAGAACACAATAAACGATACTTGTACATATTTTTTCATTCCAATAAATAAAATATGTTTTATAAATAATAAGTGTTTAAGAGAAAGAAAAACACTTTTCCCGAACCCTACAAAACTTTAATAGCAATACACAAATGCTCTGTATTTTGAATTAATTATTATACATTCCAACTTTTAGTTTATCAAATTCACATTGTTTCTTTTTGAAATTAGGTGTGTACTTATAAGCTCTTTGTAATTCATTAGCAAATTTCTAGGAATACAAAATGTGTGTTTAGTTCTATCAGAGACATATAATATATGTATTATATGTCTCTGGTTCTATATATATTTAAATAATCCGGACAAAGTTTAAAATTTCAATAATTTTAATCAGGACTTAAATTCAATTAAACATTTTCGCCATCATGAATTTAAAAATAATTGAATAAGGATTAATGTTATTATTATTTTATTTTTAAAGTTTTCGACTCTATCTTATATCAAACATTTTCCGTCTTTCCCGATATGGTACGTATAGCTATTGGTTTCAGTTCTTTACAATATACGTATATAAATATACATGAACTGAAGTTTGATAGCGAAATAATCGCCATATTCAAACGTCCAGGGACACCATCAAATGTAAACTTAAAATAAATTTTTGCACCTTCAGAAAGAAGAATTATACAGAAATAGCATGGGCCATGGCGAAATAATGTCACTCAATAATGAATTTTATATGATTTTTTTCCTCCACTCGTCATCATTGGATTTGGTTAAGTTATGTAGGAAAAACGTATCTTTTAATAGGAAATTTTCAAATCATAAGGGACACCACTTTAACATAACATAAAATGATTTTTTTTACATCGAAAGAAAGATAAATTTTATAACTTTTTCACCTGCCATGGCAATAGTTTATGATTGTACAAATAAATTGTTGACAAATCATTTTAAAGCAACTGTCATGTTTTTTCCATATACAACAATGTTAAATTTTATCAGTCCGATAGTGCTCCCTTGTTGGTCACTGATAACGTTACTCCCGCTGAGCTGTCCCTGATTCTTGTGTATGTTTTTGGTTGGAATCCATACATCACACAAAGGATTTGTATAGTGAAAATCCTTTTCACACTATTTCCGCATTAGGATATTCAATTAACAATTTTATTACTTTCCCCTTTTATGTAAACAATTCAATATTTTATTTACGTCTCACCTTATGTATAAAATTACACTATACAAAACATTTATTGAGGCTGTTGTTTTAGTAATTAAATTTTGATACCTATAGCATACTTGGCCAGGTGAAAGGTAAGAAGGCACCTGTAGTGTGATTTAGTCACGTGTTATGTTATTTACTTTTAAAACCATACATTTTAAGAAAAACTATCTTATGTTGAAATAATTAATATAGTTATACTACACTTCTAAAGTATGCTATTCCATCTAGACCCTTATAAATCCAACTTCAAATTTAAGGAATTACACAAAGTAAATTCAAATTCACTTAATTCCACCCCTATCTTCCAAATATCATTTAGCAATCAATTTGTTTATTGCTACCAGCAAAACGCTTGAGTCCAGAAAAATATTCGCAACACATAATGTTCTATTTCAAAATATTTCTTCTAAAAGGATCATTTGAATAAATGTTAGATTTTGATCGGACTGAGCAGGAAAATGTTTACATGTAACATACTTCAGTCTTAGAGAACATGAGTTGTGTATTAGCTGTACTTAGTTTTGATCTAGCTAACAGTATTTGTGCGTTGTCTCTATTGTTTTAACGTTAGTAGTTTCTCTACTTCGTACCGATCTTTTGAGTTAGACTATAGGCGCTCACAACATATACCACTGACACATTTTGAATGTGCCTGTCTTAAATCAGGAGCATATAGATGAGTGGTTGTCGTTGGTTCATGTCTGTCAATTTTTTCTGCGGAAATTATTTTGTTATAAATAAGTTAGTTTTCTCGTTGAAATTGTTTCACATTTTCATGTTGAGAACTTTTATAGCCGAATATACGGTATGGGGTTTTCTCATTGTTGGAGGCCGTACGGTTAACGACACTTTCTTCATTTATTATAAAGTTTCCATTTTAAAAAGAAATGTTTTTCATCAGCTGAATCTTTACCAACTAAAAAGTTGTCAATAATTATATTCGATGTTCATTATAAGAATGTAAAAGACTTATGATTCACATTCTCGTATGATTTCCTTGTTTGCTTTTATGCTTTTGCCTAACAATTTCTTATTAAGTTATAGATGCAAGCATACAGAAATATTACTTTTCATCTCAAGAAGTCAATTAAAAATGCATCTGTTATAAACCTTTTATATCTACATATTCTTAAAAGCAATATAAATAAGATCTATATATACAGGTTGTCTATTATTAGCTATCAACACTGGTTAGGGTACTTAATTGGTGGTGCAAAGGGTATTGTGACTTAATAATTTACCAGTGATGCATTGATTACGTTCGTTAAAATCTATGACATCACCACACACATGGGCATAACGAACAAGTTGGGATATATAAACACCGTATGATGGAGCCAAAGGAACATCGCCGTCTAAAAAAGGAAAATTAACAATAGGGAATGAAAAATCGTCTCTTTTGTCGTAAATTTTCGTATATGGAGTTTTCCTTTAGAGATTGAAATGTCCAAATCCAGAAAAGGATAACTACTGCTGTTTATGTTAGATTTAGTTAAAGTAAGTTCTGTTGGGTAAATTTCGGTAGTATATTTAGAGAACTCTGAAATATTTAACGAAAAAATATCATCTAGATAACGGAAGGTATTGTTGAATGTATCAACCAAATGTAACAATGACGTATCTTTACTGAGTTTGGTCATAAACTGAGATTCATAGCAATACAGGAATAAATCTGTTATTAAAGGGCACAGTTAGTGCTCATAGGAATACCTACTACTTGTCGATACACTTTATCGCCGAAACGTACATATATGTTGTCCAGGAGAAAATTTAAAGCTTCAATCATATCTTCACATTTCCAGTAAGTGTATCTAGCATACTTTCCTTTTCGTTACAGAAAAGGCTTTAAACGAGTTACAGCAAATAAATTTGTAATGAGATTTTCAAAAGACCATTTAATCAAATATGAAAACTTTTCTTGATAAGATTGTGTGGAAGTGTAGTATAGAGAGAAAAATCATAACTGTCAACAGAATTAAAAGGACCATCAAAAGCATGTATTTTATCTAAAACCTCTAAAGAATTTTAACACTCCAAAAATAATTAATACCATTATTTTCATAAGCTTTATTACAAAAGTTAATAACATGTTCTTTGATAGTAGTAAGGGAGGTAGTTAGAAGCACTGATAGATTGGTAGTAGAACACTTACTTGATGCGGAGATGAAACGGAATTTAAGTGTTTTTTGTGCAATTTAGGTAACCAGTACATAGTAGGGACTTTCAAATGTTCGGAAGAGGCTTTAAGCTGTGTAGTGGCAGTGATATGCTTGTTTACAATTTGACTCTCTGGAGCGTACGGACCTGAATGTAGATGAATTTGTAATTTCGTTTTGGAGAACTTCCGTGTAGTATATGCGTCACACCACCACTACATTATTTGCTGCTTTGTCTGCCGGTACGAACACAAACCGCTTTCTTTTCCAACTAGTTTGTACAGTTTGTGTTTATATTGTGTTGTCACAGAACATACCTCATTGTGCCAGGTAATGAATAATGATTGAGTGCTAACACGTTTAATTCTACCACGTGAATCTTTGTTTACCTGTCACAATTAAGAAAAGAAGCTAAAATCAGTGGTTGTCGATTGTAGGTTGCTGTCAAAGAGATCTATAAAGTTTAAGTGCATTTTATTGGAATAAAACGGATATAATTTATTGATATGTAAACTTGGCCCTTTTCACACAACAACAAACCCTTTTAAAATATTTTGTTTGCAATTAAAAAAAAGTGAACGAAAAAAGCTGAAATACACTATAGTTATATATACATTTTCAAATGGTTGTTAGACTGGACTTCGATGTATAGTTTTGATTGAAAGTTGCACATTTAACACATTTCTGAAAATTTTTGAATGAAAGATAGCCGAAAGAGAAATAAAAATATTTTCTGTATCCAAAACAGTGCATTAATACAGTTTCCGTAAAATTGTGGCTTTGAAAAGTTTGAAATAGTCTTTCCTGTCTATTTCTCTGCAAAACTGCCTTAAAAATCACAGGCACTTGTCTCTGATTTTTTTTTATCTATATACTTTAATATATTAGAGTATATATATTAAAGTATATAGATAAAAAAAGTTCAGAGACAAGTGCCTGTGTTATAAACTGATTACCAAATTCTATCAAGACGGCAGAATCACGCCATTTTTAAATATTCATGGGTTAATGTTAGGTATGACATAATGTTGTAACTAAGGTCCTCAAATCACCAACAGTCATACATGTCGATATCAAAAT
This sequence comes from Mytilus coruscus, assembly GCA_017311375.1. Classification (NCBI taxonomy): domain Eukaryota; kingdom Metazoa; phylum Mollusca; class Bivalvia; order Mytilida; family Mytilidae; genus Mytilus; species Mytilus coruscus. The sequence continues at coordinate 76,715,950 of CM029595.1, read as the reverse complement.
ATCAAGTCGCGATACTGTGTATCCCAGTACAGATTAAAGACTTTTGAAGAATTATTATAAATACCGGGGAAGTTATTCATACCCTTTTTACATATTAAAACCTTGTAAGACCTATTCTGCTAAAAAATATTAACAGCTTCTTTTTTGTATTTGTACTATAATATGTATAAAATTGAGAATGGAAATGGGGAATGTGTCAAAGAGACAACAACCCGACCAAAGAGCAGAAAACAGCCCAAGGCCACCAATGGGTCTTCAACACAGCGAGAAAAACCCCGCACCCGGAGGCGGGCTTCAGCTGGCCCTAAACACAAATGTGTACTAGTTCAGTGAAAATGGACGTCACACTAAACTCCAAAACATATGAATGAACTAAAATTAAAAAAAAGAACACACAAGACTAACAAAGGCCAGAGGCTCCTGACTTGGGACAGGCGCAAAAATGCGGCGGGGTTAAACATGTTTAGTGAGTGTATTAAAAGCAATAAAAGAGCCGTTCCTTTGCTTTTTGTGTGTTTTTTTGCTGTGTTTGTACTGATTTTATGTCATGGATAGATACCTCATATCTTTTGTTTTTCTATTATATAGTAGTCTATAGTCGGTCTATTACAAGAGCCTTTTTTGATACTTATCTTTTTCCACTCGTTTTAAACATGCATGACATATTTGCCACTGGACGCTAAGCAACCAACGATCATCTTTATTCATCATTATTACGTTTACACGTTATATGGCAAATTTACTATTTAAGAATTAAATCATTCGGCGGCTTGTTATGCAGAACGCTTCATATTAAAACGTGCACACGGTCATGTAACACTATGTTGCACTTGATTTGGAAATAAAACATCAGTTTAGAATACCACATACTCTTTGTATATGCGGAACTTATGAAACACCTGTGTACCGGTCTTGTAATGTAAGAATTTAAGTACGGCAGGCATTTTTATTACTGCTTCTGTAGATTCAAGTTTTCTTAATCAAACACAGCTTTACTTTTTCCCTTTGCATACACAGGAATAGCAATTTTGACTGAATCCTAAAAGAAATGCTTTCTAACTTGGACCAAAGAGATGCTTCCACTCCGACGCGTTTCATTGAAAAACATACAATCCTTCTATTGGAACAAGGAGAAGGAGTGGTTTAATTTTTTTGATGAAACAATCTATAACAGCAGGTAATATTTCCTACAAAAAGACCGAACTTTCAACAACTTGAAAAACAAAATAACAGTGAATGCACCCGTCTACATACTGTTTAAATATTTAATAAGTTACGAACCCGGATTCGATAACAAAATCGAAGTTAGTCTAGATATAAAATACATATATGTACTAACATTTCCGGGTTCAATTAATATATATACATAGAAACAATCATTTCAATTCATGTCTTTGTCCAATATAAAAATCTTATTTTATTATGAGACACTTGTTAGTATACGCAAGGAAACAAGTTTCTTCAGTGTATGTATGTATTAGATTTGAATATCTAAACCGAAAGTTAACAATGGCCATGAACGGACAAAAAGATTCGTAGAATAAAGTGTACAAAAATAGAATTTGAACGACTACTGGTATGTAGAGCGACAGTTTAGTCAAAAGAAAACAGTTTAAAAAATACCGACATTTTTAAAATTTATGTTATCAATCGTGGTCGCAATCCTAGATTGAAAATACACTAATAAATTAAAAGTATGTAAGCAATTTTTCAAAACTGAAATGCAAGTCATTGCAAGATTTCTCGTTGAGATGAAGAAATTCGCGATTTTTAATCTTTTGGCAGAGACATAGACACATAATACAATGTATTATATGTCTCGAGATGTGCTTTTGGTAATTACTTTTTTTTACAATGATTGAAAAAGTTTTGATTTATTACAAATTTTAAAGAATTACTAGATGTATGAAGCCGAAACTCAGACAATTTTAACTGTATCTAGAAAACGAGTAAGGCGAACTCACCTTTTCTTCAGTTTATTGTCATAATGTATTTAAACTATCTTTCCATATTTATGACAAACATAGATAATTTAGTTTTCTTTGTGGCCCAGTGATCACGAACACACTTTTTATATATCGGGGCATTGAGTCCCCCTTTTTTCTGTCTTATTGTATTTCAAAAAACATTTTTTTTCTAATATTTCAATCTATTTTTCTTTATTTTTTGTGAAATGCAAAACGAGAAAGAAAACATGAGGCTCCATAAAACTTGAATCCTCACTTGGTAAACCGGCACATGCTATTCTAATATATATTTTATCTTTATTAAATTTTTTTTTTGCTTATTTGTAGATCTGATCATAGTGACATTTTGGATGGTGCGTAGATCTTGTCACGTGAAGGGTGATCCATTTTACTAGTTACAGTTTCTACCTAACTATATATAAATAAATCGGCATAGTTTTCGAAATTATGAAAGGACAAAATAAAAATAGTCATAAAGGACAATAACTCTGTTAAGGAGACAATCAAAATGGTTTCGCCGATCATATTTTATTGGCATTTTGCAGATATTGCTTTTTATAGATTTTTCTTATGTGACATGGTATCAGCAGATATATTAAAGCTATATTTTGTGCATGCTACTTCAAAAGTTTTAAGTCACGAATCCGCCATACTGAGTGCTCCCCTCTCAATATCACTTGCCCGTGACTTTTAAAATATATTAAGTCCCAGAACCGGCAGAGTAGGCCTATAAATCAAACTGTACTGAGTAAAAACTATAAGAAAAAAAAGAAAATTTACAGAAAAAATAGCCACAAATGTCGTACTAATGATATTAATACATGTATGATTTCACATTTTAAAACTGAAGCACAGGCACTTGTCTCTGAAAAAATATTACCTATATTAAAGTATATATGTAGTTTTTTTTCAGAGACAAGTGCCTGTTTTAAAAGGCCAGAAAAGAAATCAATCAAGAGAAATCCGGCCCCGTCTGTAGCCTCTCCCTAAAGTGACTTGCAGATTAGTTTGTGACGTCATGAAAAGAGAGGGTAAAATATCGGATCACATGTGAAGGACTAACAGTTGTTACACATATCCTTTCAATAGTTTTAAAGGTATGAATGGTATATTATAGATCTTTTTGATCAATTTGATATTTTTGAAGGTTATTACATTGGAATGTCAAGCTGAAATTTGAGTCTGAATGTGAAAAAAAAAAACATCAAAGCGAAAAAAGGGGGAGGTTCATTTTAAAAGTTATTTTAATGTGAAATATTTCCTGTCTGAAAATATTCATGACAATACCGAATGAGAAAATATATAAAATTAAAATATTATCACATTACTTCCATGAAATTACAGATAAGAAACTTCAAAAAGGAAATTTTGGTCGACCATTATGTAGATCGTCAACGCCAAAGATAATCCGAATGATTTCACCTGATTTCACTAAAGACCGGATGACCATGGACAATATTTATTATACAAAATTTCAATCCTGGTATCTATGATGAGTTTATTTGCATTCACTGACAAAACTTCAAAAATGTGCACTGTTTTTGCCACTTATATTAATAAAATCTTCCCCCAATTTTTTTTGCTGGAAAATATTTTGTAGAAAAGATAGGATAATAAAAACTGACTTCTTTCAGTGAGGTGTGTGCAGTGCTAATCTGAAAAAAGAAACCATAATGGGTTAAAAATTAAGCCTTGGGAACCCTAAAATTTTCCTTGTGTTGATTTTTTCTTACATTTACACCATTGCCAAACTGACCCAAAGTCTTGCTGAATTTATGTTCAGGGGCAAAGTCAAAATAAATGGTTCCTTGCATATAAAGCAATATTTATCAATCATGCTGATCATTTGATTGAATAAATTAATTTTAAATGATGTGGCTTGATGTGTATAATATTCCGGCAAAATATCTTTGGAAAATCTCAAGTATTGAAAAAATGATGTTAAAAAAAGATGCCAGTCTTTCCGAAGGTCTGTTTGACCGACAGACATTGCCGGTTAAAAACTGGCAGGGCTTGAAAAAATTCTGGAATCGCTGGACCAGAAGTCCGCAAAAAATACATTGTTAGAATTTTTAGTTTACTTCCGGTATACCGGCAGAGTCAGAATAAAATAGATTAGGCCTTGCGGTCATAAAACTTTCGAGCAGGATTTTCGTACTCAGACTCAGAAATCAACCAATCAAAATCCTGGATTTGGTGTTTACGAGCACAAATTTTGTACTCCGAGTACTGAGTAAAGTTTTCTGACCGAGAGCACTGATGTCATGAGCTTCCTTCGATTTTATGAGGTTGCTGCACCGGGAAAAGCTAAAAGAAAAGCCGAAGATAGTGCTGAAGCAAAGAAATCCCGATCAAAGCTGTACGAAGAAAAGAGGCAGTGCGTGTTTTGTGTTAATTGGTTAAAAAATAGAAGCTGGCTAAAGTACGATGATGAAAAAAAAGTGATGAAATGCACCCTATGCATTCAATATCGTCGGGAATTGACTGATAATGGCAGCAACATAAGAGGACAAGGAACATTTATCCAAGGAAGATGCTGCAACAACTGATGATGAAACAGGAAACTACTGAAACAGTGGACACAGTGGAAGAAGTTGACAGTTTACCAAGAGGTTTGATTAAATACATTGCAGATAATTTAGAGCATCCATTAATAAATTTTGATCTAAAATATATTGCTTTTATACCATAAAAAATATTATATGAAATTTATTATGTATGCATTTTCCTTTGAAACACAGATTTTTAACACATCTTATTTTTCAAATACTTTGTGGCATTTTTATGTCATTAAACTATTGTTATGTTTATATTTCAGAACCTCTTTATGAAGCTGAAATTGTCGAAGAGCTGTTAATGAACAACAAAGATATAGATGATAGTGAAGAGTATTGCGAGAACTTTATTAATGAAGAACATAATTGGATGTTACTGCTTGACTTCACAAGAGACTGAATTCAATTATATATAAATTATTACTAAATTTTATCATCTTGTTATGTCTGTCATAAAATATTATATATTTGTAGACTGAATTCAATAATATATAAATTATTATTAAATTTTATCATCTTGTTATGTCTGTAATAAAATATTATATATTTGTTATATTTGTGCAAAAAATGTTCGGTCTGGTAAAAGTTCATTCGGTCCTGAAAAAAGTTGATCATTACATGACCAGATGTCCTGAAAAAACTGAAAAACCTTTGGAAAGAATGAGATGTCAAAATTGTCAGGAGTGTAACACTTTTTTGTGACATTTTGAAAAAATACTTTTTTTAAAGGCACAGCAAATTGTTGTATGGAGGTATGTGCCTTGAATTATTATTTGGTTTACAACTATTAAGTCTTAGTGATGATTTTAGCTCAGAATGAAGCTTTTCCATTAAACTGTTTGATTCAGATGTCTTTTGAAAAAAAGTAGTGCCCTGTCAGGAGTGCAACACAAAAATTAGTTAGACTGAGGATTAGAATGATTTTTGTCGAGCCTTCGACTTTAGTCGAAAAAGCGAGACAAAGCGATCCTACATTCCGTCGGCGTCGGCGGCGTCCACAAATATTCACTCTGTGGTTAAAGTTTTTGAAATTTTAATAACTTTCTTAAACTATCCTGGATTTGTACCAAACTTGGACATAAGCTTGTTTATGATCATAAGATAGTATCCAGAAGTAAATTTTGTAAAAATAAAATTACTGTTTTTCCATATTTTACTTGTAAATGGACTTAGTTTTTCTGCCAGGAAACATTACATTCACTCTGTGGTTAAAGTTTTTAAAATTTTAATAACTTTCTTAAACTATCCTGGATTTGTACCAAACTTGGACAGAAGCTTGTTTATGATCATAAGATAGTATCCAGAAGTAAATTTGTTAAAAAAAAAAATCTTTTTTTCCGTATTTTACTTGTAGTTGGACTTAGTTTTTCTGCCAGGAAACATTACATTCACTCTGTGGTTAAAGTTTTTAAAATTTTAATAACTTTCTTAAACTATCCTGGATTTGTACCAAACTTGGACAGAAGCTTGTTTATGATCATAAGATAGTATCCAGAAGTAAATTTGTTAAAAAAAAAAAATCTTTTTTTCCGTATTTTACTTATGAATGGACTTAGTTTTTCTGCCAGAAAACAATACATTCACTCTGTGGTTAAAGTTTTTAAAATTTTAATAACTTTCTTAAACTTTCCTGGATTTGTACCAAACTTGGACAGAAGCTTGTTTATGATCAAAAGCTAGTATCTAGAAGGAAATTTTGTTAAAATTTTGTACCTGTTTATCCGTATTTTACTTGTAAATGGACTTAGTTTTTCTTCCAGTTAACATTAAATACAGTCTGCAGTTCAAGTTTTAAAACATTTATTAGATTTATAAACTATCCTGGATTTATACCAAATTTTGACAGAAGCTTCTTACAATCAAAAGATAGTTTCTAAAGGAATATTTTTATTGAATTTTTTCCACATTTTTGTTGAGCCTGCGATTAACAGCAATTTTAAGTAGGCGAGACACTGGATTCCGTGGAACCCTTACGAATTTTTAAATAAATGACTCACATCTAGACATAAACAAAAGTCAGTCCTATAAAACAAATATGTCCTTTCCAGAATGAATACTTACTTTACCTGATAATTGATATAAATAATGTGTGAGAGTCAAGAAAATAAGGCCATGCTATGAGTGTCAGGAGTGCCAACTTTGAAGTTTAAAACTCGCACTTAAAAAATACAAAAGCCAATATATGGTTCTGTTTTATTTTTCAAGAGATACTATACTATATACAAGATTGCACCCAAAGAGTAGCCTGATATACAAGGAACTTTTCTTTTCGAACCATTTCTTTGATGTCAGGAGTGCAACAGTTTTAAAATGACATTTCCTTGGACTTACATTTTAAGATAATCTCAGCTCCCAGTGACTTATTTGCATCTAAAGATGTTTTCTAACTATTTAGGCTACATGTATAAGGTATAATAAATTCCTAAAGGTGAATTTTAAAGCAGGACTTTGATCCAAGAATTATTGTTTTGTCACAGGCAAAAATATCTGAATGATGAATTTTCATATTATTTTCAAATTATGGAACCTAATTGTCTTAAACTTTCTGATTAGGAAATAACCATATTTCAATTTAAAAGTTTTATAATGGTTTCATGTAATACTAATTAAATTATTATAATTGTTATAACAAACAATAAATTTTGTTGCACTCCTGACATGAATTTACCATAACAAGCTGTTTTGCACATTTTGAGTTCAATTTTTATGATCCAACCTTTGAATGAAAGTAAGATGGGAAAGATGGTTGTGAAACTGATCTTAAGAAGAAAATCAGACAGGCTAAGTGCATACACACACACCATCAAAGTCAATAATAACTTCAACTTTGAGGAGTAGAAAATTGAGAAAAACACTGATTGGATATCCAAATCTGGACAAACTAGACAAATATAAACAAAGAAAACAAAACAATGTAAAACTTAATTCAAAAGACTTAGACCAGAATTAAAACACATTAAAACAAAACAGAGAAAGTGGCAACAGAAGAGAAGAAGAAAATTGACACAAGCTAAAAAAAATTGCAAACCAGCAGAAAATTGTCCAGTCAAGTAGCAAAAGTACAGATTCAGATACAATACCTAGAGAAATCAGAAAGAGAAGTCAAAGAATAAGATAATATCTTCCTGATCATCCCAAACCTTGGACTTAAATAAATCAGCACATTATATCCACAGCTACATCGATGTGGTTGTCAGAGTAAATGAGAACTGATGGCAGCTGTGAGCAAGAAATTGATGAGTCTTGAACATGTCGAAGTATAAACAATGTTGAGGAAATTCTAAAAGATCTGAAAACTGTTGAAAAGAAAATGGCATTTTCAAAGAGTCCCTTAGTTCTAACTTTTTCAGGTAGTCTTCTTTTCTTTTTGAAAATGCCAGTTTCTTTTCAACAGTTTCTCAACTTTGTTTCCATTTCGGCACCCATCAATTTCTTGCACACATCCATCAGTACTGATTAGTTCTTACAACTGCCTTGGTGTAGCTGTGGATATGATGTATTCAATTGTTTTAGGTCAAGGTTTGAGTTGTTCAGGAAGAATTTGCCTTATTCTTTGTCTTCTCTTTCTGATTTCTCTAGATAGTGTATCTGCACCTTTACTTTTGCTTCTGACTGAACATTTTTCTGTTGGTTTGCAACTTTTTTAGCTTGTGTCAATTTTCTTCTTCTCTTCAGAATTCTGTTGCCAATCTCTCTGTTTTTTTTTTTTTTCCTTTTCTCAATCTGTGCTTTTGTCTTCAGGTCTAAGTCTCTGTAATTGAGTTTTACATTGTTTTGAATTCTTTGTTCTTTCTTTGCTTCTATTTGCCTAGTGTGTCCATTAGGTGGATCTTCTTTCATAGTTTTTCTCAATTTTCTCCTCATCAAAGTTCAAGTCGATGTTGACTTTGATGGTGTCTTTTGATCCCTTAGTCTGTCTGATTTTCTTCTCAAGTTAGTTCAGTTTCACCAACTATCTTTCCCATTTTTCATTCATTCAAAGGTTGGATCTGCAAAATGAACTCCAAATATGCAAAATGGTGTCTTCTGGCTATTCTTACATTTTGTATTTTCTATTCTGGCTATTCCTACATGGGAGATTAGTGGAAGAACAATAGATGTTGTTATTGCAAAATATGTTGTTTTAGTCATTAGTGTCTAATTGGGTCAAAGGTAAATTTACCTGTGGAAATTAAATAAAAATTATTATTTATACATGTTATATGTAAAAATGTTTTTTGTTTGTTTGAAAACATGCATCAAGTATTAAAATTAAGTGTTTTTAATATTATGGAATTTCTAGAAAATAAAACTATTTAAGGAGGCTCGAGGGTATAAAAATTTCAGAAAAAATCAAACATTTATTTTTCATTACAAATTTTATGTATTACCTTAAGTAGTTGTTACTTTATCATATGGTACAAAATCATTCAAAAAATCAATTCGTGTTGGCCCCAGATGACTTTTAAAATGTAGATATCATTGAAAAAGCGCCAAATTATCTCCTTTGATGCAAAATGCCATTTTTGGCATTAAAATTGAAATATCTTTCTTGACTCATCGGTGACCTATATTTTTATTATAATTTTCAAATAAGCTGTACTTAAACTAAACTATTGTAAAATTTGAGCGATTTCTGTAATTAAGTTTTTTTAATTTCGATATTACCTCTATTTCTCCTATTAGTTCAACGGAAAAAGATACCTTTACAAAATGTATGCTTCTTTCGAAGGCAGATTGTGAGCGTAAATGAACGGTGACCCCATTTTTAATTTTATTTTTCTATTAAGTATAAGATAAAGTTCATTTATAGAAAAATATAGCGAAATCCTATATTAAATAAAAATTTGATTTAGACCATGAGCCCCTTAAAAGCATTTAAAGTCTGGAAGTAAAAGCATTTAGTAGTCCGGAAAATAAAATTATTTTAAAGAAAAGTAGTAAAGGCATTTAAAAGTCTGGAAAAAAACGTAATTAATAGAAAATTAATAGTAACCAACACTTTCAACTTCAGTCTCAAAGAATTTATTAATTTCATTATTTTAATAAATTATGATTTTTTTTAAAATGAATATAATGGAAATGCTCTACCCGTAACTGCCCTGCCACTATCAACACACACAACAACATACCAACCAAAGTGGATGCTAATCACAATCATCACTCAGATAGAATGCAACTCAGAGTAGATGATGTACTAGAACATATGAAATCTCGTTGTATAGATGAACTCGCTGCAATTCCAACTATTTATGAAGAAGAATTGGTAAAACTACGTGACCGGGAATGGAATGATGACACACACCAACTAGTTGAACACATACCAACTGTACACTTTCTACGCCAAAGTTGATGGTATTATGTTTCCACTGATTTACAGTCACCTACCCTTTAAAGATCAGCAGTTATACACAGGGCTACTCACTATTCGTCAAGATCTATGTCACCTATTCAGCACACTACTACAACCAGCCACGATGTTCCTCGACTACGAAACAGCCATCAGAAACGCAGTCACTTCAATCTTCCCAGGAATCAACATTAAAGGGTGCTTTTTCCACTACACTCAGTGTATCTGGCGAATTACACAGAAGCATGGTTTGCAGACTGAGTACAGTGGAAAAGGCGACATTCACCAACTTGTTCGAAGAGCTGCAGTTCTGCCTCTTTTACCACCCAATACAGTTGAAGATGTTTGGTTTAACGCACTGGAGGACATAGATGATGCAGATACTAACACACCAACCCTTAACTTTACAGACTATGTAACCAGCTACTGGGTAGAAAACAACCAAAGCCTATGGAACCACTACACAACAGCAGGTCCTAGAACAACAAATCATTTAGAAGGTTGTCATAGTAAACTAAAGAAGTTAGTAAAGGGACCTCACCCAAACATCTTTAGCATGATCAAGTTGTTGAGACAAGAAGAAGCCTTCCATGCTCTCACACTTATCCAATACAGAGTCGACGGAAGCGTATTCCAAGAAAGAGAAAATAGAGGGAAATAGATGACAGACTGCAAACACTGAAAACAAGGTTACAGAATGATGAGCTTACTCCAGTCGAGTATGGAGATGCTGCTTCTCATCTCCTGCACATTGATTAAGACTTTGTATTCTCTTGTATGTTCAATTAAGTGCTATGTAATACTGTGTGAGTGCTATGTTTAATGTCAATTTAGTGTACTTTTTGGTGCTTTGTTTAGTGTAACTCAAAATTTAGTGCTTTGATTCAAAGAATAATTATTAAAATTTAACATATTTATATTTCTATTATGCCTATAAATTCATATTGTGCTTTTGAATATTATTTACACAAAGTGTGCTATGAAATTATTAAATAAAATATTGTAATATAAACTATTCTTTTTCTTTATTTTCCACAATAATGACCTGGATTTACCTTGATTCATTAGTTTAGTGTTGTTACAACATAATCCTATATAATCCCATTGTTTTCATAAAAATTCGGGGAACTCCTACATAAAGTTTTACTATTTTACCTATAAAATTCAAAATGTAGGAATAGCCAGAATGAACCGTGCAAAACTGCTTGTTATGGTAAATTCATGTCAGGAGTTCAACACAATTAATGGTTTGTTATTACAGTTATAATTATTCAATTAGTATTACATGAAACCATCATAAAACTTTTAAATTGAAATGTGGTTATTTCCTAATTAAAAGACACAGTTATGACAATTAGCTTCCTAAATTTGAAAATTATATTAAAATTCATCATTCAGATATGATTGCTTGTGACAAACAATAATTTTTGGATCAAAGTCCTGTTTTGAAATTCACCTTTAAGAATTTATTATAACTCCTAAATGTAGCCTAAATAGTAAGAAAACATATTTAATACAAATAAGTCATAACATGCATAAGGAGCTGAGATTATCTTACAGTGTATGTTCAAGAAAATAACATTTTGAAACTGTTGCAATCCTGACATCAAAGAAATGGTTCAAAAAGAAAAATCCTTGTATATCAGGCTACTCTTTGGGTGCAATCTTGTATCTAGTATAGTATCTTTTGAAAAATAAAACAGAACCATATATTGGCTTTTGTATTTATTAAGTATGAGTCTTTAAACTTCAAAGTTGCACTCCTGACATTTATAGGAGGCCTTATTTACTTGACTGTCACACATTAGTTATATCAATAATCAGGTTAATAAAGTATTTATTCTGGAAAGGACATATCTTTTTTACAGGATTGATTTTTGTTTATGTTTAGGTGTGATTCATATATTCAATTTCAAAAATCATTCTATTCCTCAATTGTACTTATTTTTGTGTTGCACTCCTGACAGGGCAATACTTTTTTTCAAAACACATCTGTATCAAAACGGTTTAATGGACAAGCTTCATTTGTAGCTAAAGTCATCACTAAGACTTAATAGGTATAATATAAAGAAGAATCTATGGCACATATCATCATATTACAACATGAATTACCAGTTGCTGTGTCTATACAAAAAAAGTATTTTTTCAAAATGTCGAGAAAAAGTGTTGCTCTCCTGACAATTTTGGCATCTTTTTTAATGTCTTTTTTTTAATACTTGAGATTTTCCAAAGATATTTTGCAGGATTATTCTACACATCAAGCCACAAAATTCAGCCCATTCTTGCATTGCAAAGACTGCCCTTTAAAAAAAAAATAGTACTGAAATGTGATGAGACTTGAACTTATGTGTATACTAAGGAATATATATGATATAGTTCAAAAATATTGTTTAAATGAAATTCAAACGTTAAATCTGAAAGGTATATACACTTAATCTAGAAATCATGGGCTATTTTAATGATGTATAACTGTTTTGATATGATATATATTTATTGAGTGTCAGGAGTGCAACAAAATAGGAGAAATAAAGTACCTTATATAGGGAATAATTTATAAAAATAATAATAGTTTAGAAAAACTTTGAAGATTGCAGATCTCTTTTTAAGTTGTCAAACAACAATTCTGCTGAATATTTAATAGAATTAAGTTCATAGTTTGGTAACTTAACCTCATTTTAATAAAAATGTGTCAGAAAAATCAATTTAAATATGATCTGAAGTGCATAAGATGCATAAGTTAAAATAGAAATAACATTCAAATGACAAATTTAGGTCTTAATTAACCAGCAGTGATTATAAATTTTAAAAAATCACGAGTATTTTGTTCTAGTTTCTGAATTTTTTGTTTGGTGTATAATATGTCAGGAGTGCAACAAAAACGGGAAATTGGATGTATTTTCTATTTGATATATCTTGTTTATTAAAAGATTTATCAATCATTATTTTTCCTCTGTGAATTTGAAAAAGGGTTAGTTTTAATATGGAGAAGTTTTTTTATCAACTAATTGATGAATTATTTTTAATCAAAACTTTTCAATCAAATTTAAATAAATTGATACAAAAATATCCAAAAACATAAAAAAAAAATGATAATCAAAGAGGAGATTAATAATCTATGCATCAAAAGTAATGTTTGGATCTCTGCAATCAACTGGGGTGAAAAAAATATAAATATTTGATAGTGTTTGTCTGAAATCATATTCCAAAAATGTATACTTCTAATGTAATTATTTTCAATGTATCAATGGTTCTGATTGAATGACAGTAAGCGTAAAATTCTCTATCTCCTTGTCTGTAACTAAGGAAGCCGACTTTTGAATCGCGGAATGTATTGACATGCAATTTTTACAATAATAAGCGAAAAAACTCAAATGTTGCACCTAGAAATCTTCTTTTTATCAAATTTAATTACATTCTGAAGTGGCCAAGAAGCCAGAAAATGCCTGGTGTTTACGTTTGACGCCGGAAGCATACCTATGACGTCACCTAGTTTAGGGGTCAAAGAAGATAACATCTTTTCGCGGTATTTTCTTTAATAAGAATTTTACACTGAAATAATGATTGAAATTGAATTATTTACTTGTTTTGCATTAGAATAGAGATAACTGTATTGTATGTGAAGCTTTGCGGACATCCATCAGTAGTTTTACTGTCGCAAATACCTGTTTACCAGTCTCCGCTACGCGTCGCCAAGTAAACTAAATTTGCGACAGTAAAACTACCGATGGATGTCCGCAAAGCTTCAAATACAATACAGTTATCTCTTAATTGATTTAAATCTTATTTATTGGTTTATGTCATTAAAGTTTCAGAACTTTTTTATTTCTTTATACTTTTTGATATCCTTTTGGATTTATTAACTTAAATGTATATGTATTGAGATACAACAAAAGAAAATGCACTAAAACAATGTTGAAATTTGGTCAAAAATTTTAAATTTGGACCATTTATTTTGACTTTGCCCTTAGAGTATATTGAATATGACTAGTTTTAGGGTACCCTTGAAAACTGTCAAATTTTTAAGGTTCATGTTGACCCTTTGGCTAAAATGGCTGCGTTTTCATCTGAAAATATTTACTCTGAGTACAGGCAAACCTGTGTATTTGGAAAAGTTTGAAGGCATAGCATGCCCTAGATAAATATAAATCAAATGCATTTTATGTTTTAGAATTTATAAACTTAACTGGATTTTGGTGTGCACTTTTTTCATCCCTGCAGAAGATGATAAAATTAACAAACAGTTGAATTTCACTTGATATGGTCCACCCATGTACACAGTTTTTAAAAATCACCAATTATTGTCAGGTATATCTATTGTCCCTGTCAATCAATACAGTTCACTTCAATTATTACCTACGGGAAGTTCTCAAACCTCTTTCTCAACTTGTATATTTTGGCACCTTCTTTAGGAATGAAAAAAAGTGCACTGCAAAATTCGGTTAAGTTTTTAATTATAAATTTTGCTATGCCTTAAAATTTTTCCAGATGCACAGGTTTGTCTGCACTCAGAGTAATTAAGTGGTGTAAACAGAGCCATTTAAGCCAAATGGTCCACATGAACCTTAACATTAGTATTTGTAGTAGTGTTTTATTGTCTGTTGTTGCACATGTTCACAATAGGAAAATACATGACTTTAGATGCATAGAAGAAACATATTATTAAGTAAATCTGAAATGTCATGGTAAAAAAAAATTTATAGCCTGTATGTTAATTAATGCCAGGTTAACAGGATGACTACTAACTTTTACAAGGAAATAAAATAAAAAACGACACTTAAAATTATTTGAAAATCATTGTCAAAATGTGCTGGCTACTACATGAAGCTGGGGAAGGTAGAGAGAGCTGTAAAATGCTGTTCAAGAAAAAAAAAAAACTTAACAACACACCTAACAAGTTTCATGAAGATTCATTTTAAAAATTTGTTTGAAATCAATCAGCATTATTTGTAAGAGGCCAATAAGTCAGTCAGGGGTACTACTTGTACAAGTAATCTTTATTTACTTGATTCTTGAAGAAGTAAATAATAATATACTTATATAAGTAAATTATAATGTTTGAATAATCTCCCCTTAATTTTCTCAAAAATTTACTTGTATAAGTAATTTTTTTTTACAATCCCGAAAAATTCTCAAATTATGAGATGTAAAAAGATGTCTTTAACAATTTTTCTCAGGTTAGCTCATTATTTTTGATTAGAGTTCAATGTTTCATCTCATTAATTCAACAAAGAAACTAATAGCGCAAAGATCTTAAGTGTTTGCCCAAGGCCTTCAAAAATTGCCCCTTGGGGACTTGTAAATGAGCAGTGTTCTGGAGATAACGGACAAATGAGATTTTCATTGTCCGTGAAATTACACTTAAATGATTAGTAAAGACATCTGCAAAGGACAGACAATTAAAAATTCTATTAGAGCAAAGAAGTCCTGAGAAATTCAAGAAAAGAAGATAGAATGACTTTTTTACTTGTACATGTTGTATAAGTAAAAAAATCTGAATGTCTAAGGGACATAACTAAGCCAAAAAATAATTTACCTATACAAATAAATAGAATACACTTGTATAAGTATCCTACAAATTTACTTATAAAAGTATATTAATATTTACTTCTTCAAGTAAATAAAAATTACTTGTACAAGTAGTACCCCTGACTGTAAGTATTTTAAATCATTAGACCATAGGCATGATAGAAGAAAGAACAATTTTACATAAATTTGTTAGAATATCATGCCTGTAGCCCTTGCTGTTTTAACATGTTTTTAAAATGAATGAATTTTCCCACAGTTTATAAAATGTATCTATGTTTTTGTTCTGTTTACAACATTGCATTAGACACAACCGAAGGAAGGTTGAAAAATACAGTCTAATAATAATTTTTAAGATAATGAAAAAATGCAGATAAAGACTAAAATGTGTTCATGCATGGTTGTACTTGTTAAATTAAGCTTCTTAATCATTAGTCTCTATAACCATACAAGTTGTGAAATGTACATGAAGAACTTTGCTATCTAAAAAAGGGAGGTTTGTGATAGCCAAGTTGAAATATCTCTTTTGTTGTTTATTTTGTATAAAATGGACTTTATTGACTGTTACATGTGTTATAATTAGCCTCATTCAGCTGAAGTTGGTTTTGAAATATGCATTTCACTTGCTCCTTAAACTCAATTATCAGATATAAGCACATCATTATAGTCTTTGGTATTCGTGGTTTTATTGCTAACAATGTTAGTTAATTTGTTAGATCTTTTATATTCCATAAACAACTTCTGAAGTTTTTCCATGAACATATTCATAACATTCATGACAGTAAAGAAATAGGCTTGGAATTACATGTACATGATGTAGTACCAGAAGGAATTTAATATAAATATCATACCATAACCATGATAACAAACAAAATTGTCAATCAAGTAATTAAAAGCCTTAGCTTATTGCATGTGTTATCTTTAACAATGCAAAATTTACATTTCAGATTCACTAAAAAATCAAGATAAAGCGACAAGGTTCTCCGTTGTCCCAGGTTTTGGCGAAGATGCCGCCAGTTACACAAAATGGCAGCCTGAAGGCTCAAGTTGAAGATTACATTTCGAAGAATAAAGTGATGGTGTTTAGTAAAACTACATGTCCATTTTGTAAGAAGGTAAAACTTAAATTCCTTTTAATATTTGTTACCATTGATATTGGTCATGTTGACAGGCCCTATAATATGATGCTTGGGCCAGCTTTAAATAAAATATCTTTAGCAATAAGTGGCTGAGGATGTTAGCTAATTCATTACCACTGTGTATCATCGGTACAGTGGATATAGGTACCAACCAAGGGGCTGACCTGGTTCTCTGTTCATTGTCTAAGAAAAACAACATTACTGTACATATACCAACATATAGGTACCCAGGTAGCTATACGCTGGTATTTGTATAGTAATGTTGTTTTTCTTAAACAATGAACAGAGAACCAGGTCAGCCGCTTGGTTGGTACCTATATCAGCTGTATCAGCTGTACCGATGATACACTGTGATTATAAGGCCAAAAAAGATACATGTCTGTTTCAGGTTACATCATTAAAAAAATAGGGTAGGTAGGTCGGTATGTCCATTTTATTTTATTTTTTATGCCCCACCTTCGATAGTAGTAGGAGCATTATGTTTTCTGGTCTGTGCATCCATTCGTTCGTCCGTCCTGCTGTCACGCTTCAGGTTAAAGTTTTTGGTCAAGGTAGTTTTTGATGAAATTGAAGTCCAATCAACTTGAATCTCTTGAAACTTAGTACACATGTTCCCTATGATATGATCTTTCTAATTTTAATGCCAAAGTTTAGACCCCAATTTGACGGTCCACTGAATATAGAAAATGATAGTGCGAGTAGGGCATCCGTGTACTATGGACACATTCTTGTTTCATTTTTGTCTCGCCTTGATTGAGTCAAAAGCAAGCCATAGGTATGCTGTTTCCAGCGATGGCGGCGGCGGCGTCAACAATGTATTAGTTTGTGATTAGGTTTAGTTTATGTTGAACCACTAGTGGTAGGTCAATGATATTTGGTATGCAGTTGTATTAGCATTGGAACATCTCATTACCATGGAGATTATTTGGCCCTGTCCCCTCAGTCATGGTCTACTGACTTTGAAACTTTGCTTAGTTTACATGTATTAGTTTGTGATTAGGTCAGTTTATGGGGAACCACTAGTGGTAGGTCAATGATGTTTGGTATGCAAATGTATTGGAATTTGCAAGTTTCATTTCCATGGAGATTATATAGCCCCACCCCCTCATTATGGTTCATTGACTTTGAAACTTTTACATAGTTTACAAGTTAATGTTTGTGTTAAGCTTTGTTTAAAGGGAACGACTTATGAAACGTCAATGGTATTTGGTATGCAGTTGTATTAGCATTGGCACATCTCATTTCAATGGAGATGGTTTAGCCCTGTAACTTCAGTCATGGTTCATTGACTTTGAATACTTGCATAACTTACATGTTAAAGTATTGCTATTTTAATTTCAACATTTGCATTATCAAAATAATCAGTAGTCAAGACATATCTCTGTGTTAACAGTTTATATTTTTTTTGCGACATGGTTTTGAGTCGTGCGGTGCGTCTTGCAGTGGTCCGAGTTGTCCATGGGCAGAGTTTATCAGTATTTTTAATGATTGGATTATTTCCCTTGGTTATTGGTTGGAAAAAAATGGCAGCAAAGTGTTTATTCCATCACACGAGTCCAAAGTTTCTTAACACAGCTGTCCTATTCATGATTGTGAACATTTAGATGTATCAGGCAATTGATTTATTTTATTGGCAACTCTTAACTTCGCTTTTGACACGAGTTCAGTTAATTTTTTACTTTATGATGGGAATAAAATGACTTAGGGTTGGTCGGGTAACCGTAAACAGACACTTTTTTTTGGCCTAGAACCTCAGTTTCCCATAATAGAAAAACATAGGATATGGGGTATCCATTACATATTTGGTAGCTTTATTGTAGTGCATGATATTCAAATTATCGATTATAATTGAAAATCAATTATTCAAATATTCGATAAATTGATCATTGATTATAATTTTCAATACTGATTGCTTCATTATGAATAGAAAAAAGAAAAAAAAAAGATTCAGGCAATTAAAAAATATACAAGAAATAATGAAATGTAATTTTTGTCGAGCCTGCGACTTTTGTCGCAGAAAGCTCGACATAGGGATATTGAAGCGGCGGCAGCGGCGTTAGCTAACTTCTTAAAAGCTTTATATTTTAGAAGGAGGAAGATCTGGATGCTTCATACTTTGTATATGGATGCCTCATGTTACGAAGTTTCCATCAGTCACATGTCCAATGTCCTTGACCTCATTTTCATGGTTCAGTGACTACTTGAAAAAAAAGTTAAGATTTTTTGTAATGTTAAATTCTCTCTTATTATAAGTAATAGGATAACTATATTTGCTATGTGCGTACCCTGTAAGGTCCTCATGCCCGTCAGACAGTTTTCACTTGACCTCGACCTCATTTTATGGATCAGTGAACAAGGTTAAGCTTTGGTGGTCAAGTCCATATCTCAGATACTATAAGCAATAGATTTAGTATATTCGGTGTATGGAAGGACTGTAAGGTGTACATGTCCAAGTGGCAGGTGTCATCTGACCTTGACCTCATTTTCATGGTTCAGTGGTTATAGTTAAGTTTTTGTGTTTTGGTCTGTTTTTCTTATACTGTATGCAATAGGTCTACTATATTTGGTGTATGGAATGATTGTAAGGTGTACATGTCTAGCTGTCAGGTCTCATCTGACCTTGACCTCATTTTCAAGGTTCATTGCTCAGTGTTAAGTTTTTGTGTTTTGGTCTGTTTTTCTTAAACTATAAGCAATAAGTCAACTATATTTGTTGTATGGAAGAATTGTTAGCTGTACAGCATGGTTCATCTGACCTTGACCTCATTTTCATGGTTCATTGGTCAATGTTTAGTTTACTTGGTTAATGTTAAGTTTATGTGACAGTTGTAATAAAGCTTTATATTTAGGACTATGAACATAATATCAATGATTAGTAAAGAAGGCGAGACATTTCAGCGTGTGCACTCTTGTTTTACAGAAATTTTTTGAAACCTCCTTGTGCTTTCTTTTCCGAGAGGTAAACGTCTGGTTCTCAATGAAAGACATGTTTATGGTAACACCAATTGTCAAGCTTTAATTAACTTATAGTTATATAGTCTAGAAAAATTATGAATCTTTTTTTTTTAGGGCAAACTACACTAAAAAATAAGTTAAAACCACCCATTGGTAGATTTTTTACTCTTGACAGGCATATCAACATGTGATATATGGTTTAACATGTTGAAATTAACTACAGTGGTCTTTATGTGTACTCAACTCTTCCTTTTTATTATTTCCGTTTGTTGGAAAGTAAAAGGTTCTTAGCTATGTTAACAGAAAAAACAATGAAAATCAGGTCAAAAAGATCAGTTATTTAACTTTAGATCTGTCAATGTATGTATGTGTCTTTCTATGTTGTGATGTTACACTATTGTTTCAGAAAAAGGGTGAAGGTTTGGTACCATTAAAACGTTTAAACCCGCTGCATTTGTTTGCACCTGTCCTAAGTCAGGAATCTGATGTTCAGTAGTTGTCGTTTGTTGATGTGGTTCATAAGTGTTTCTCGTTTCTCGTTATTAGATTAGACCGTTGGTTTTCCCGTTTGAATGGTTTTACACTAGTAATTTTTGGGGCCCTTTATAGCTTACTGTTCGGTATGAGCCTAGGCTCCGTGTTGAAGACCGTACTTTGACCTATAATGGTTTACATTTATAAATTTTGACTTTGATGGAGAGTTGTCTCATTGGCACTCATACCACATCTTCTTATATCTATATGAAGGTTCTAACTTTCTCTATTTCTACCAAAAAATTAAATGATTTTATTTCTAATTTCTTTTTTGAACAGGTAAAAGACCTATTTAAAAATCTCAATGTAGAATTTAAAGTATTAGAGCTGGATCAGATCTGTAAGTACTATATACATATGTGTATACTTCTAAAATACTTTGTACAAACATCAGTATGACCTTTAACAAACAAAGCTACCCTGAGGCCATCAAGAATTATAATCTTCAGCCTGGACAGTGTTTGCTTTCGACAGGTTTTACAGTACAAAAATTTAAACAGATATTTTTGTGTCTTATTAATACCTAGTTTACAATTTATTGTCTTTATATCAAAAATTTAAAATAAAAAATTAGAAATAACAGCAACATTACCACAATACCATTAATGCTAATTAGACTAAGAAAATATATTTGTCTAGATCTGGTAACATCTCTGCAAAAAATATAATCTCAGATTAAATCCATTTCTCAGTAGCTAAGATGCATTACAGAATAGCAATGTTATTTATTTGAATATCTTGTAAGGAATTTGTCTGTCTGACATTTGTCTGTTATTTCTATGGTCATACAATGAAGAAGTGTCTTTGACCTGGTTTTCATGTCAGATCCTCGTAAGTCAAGTGTGTCCACATGATCTGTACTTTTAATCAGATTGCTGATGAACAACAATAAACCAGACTTGACTGTACATGTTGATGCATATTTTTTCACCACTTTGTTAATTGTATATTGTATAGTAGTATTGTCTTCATTTCAGCAAATGGAGCAGAATTACAGAATGCATTGCAGGAAGTTTCTGGGCAAAAAACTGTACCAAATATATACATTAACTCCAAACATCTAGGTATGTTTAATACAATAAACTCAGAGGCAGATTCTTGGTATTTAGATAAAATGGTTGTAATTTACTGTGAAGGTATTTTGATATTTCAAATTACAATTTTATAAATGTTGGCATCATGGTTGGTACAGTAGTAAATAGCTATATCTAGCTTACTATTTTAAAAGTCAGTTTACCCCATTAACACAATATTAGTTGATTGAACAGGGTTTGTGCTGTTTAAAATACCTTGTCTGAAATTAAGAACGCTCTTATTGTTATTCTGATGATTTGCGTTCAGTGTATTGACAACAAATATTCACAAATTGTTACCTTTTGTAATCTCGATGCCTTTATCAGTTAGCAGGGGGTCTACTTGTGAGAGTCGGGTTCAAACCTACTTATTGAAATAGGAATCAAATTCACATGAGTTATCTCCCCTTCATTTTTGATGAATTTTATCTACTTGTCCAAGTAAGAGATCTATGTACTTTTAATTATGCTACCTTTAAAATTACAAATCTTAGTCTTATTTGTATCTCCCCACCTATTTGAACTTGTAAGAATTGAAACTACAATGTACACCTTTAGGTGACTTGAATGAACATCACTTCTGTTCAAAGAACTCTAACCAAACCAGGGACAGGGTCAGGGATATTTTATTCATCAGTTATCATGATTATCCTTTTCTTTTATCAGAATATTAAAAAAAGCAGGATTTGGGCAGTCAAGGTGATCAAAAGTAGTGTATTTTAGTCTGAAAATAAATGAACAAACAACTTTTAATCAGTCGTTTACCATCTCATGTTTCTGTGTGTCCAAAATATTTGATTTCAGGGTGATAACTTGACTATCCTTTACTTGATTGGAATGAAACTTATACCGTTGGAAGAAATACGGCTGGAGAAAAATCCTATGTATTTTGTGATCAAAGGTCAAGGTCACTGTTACTCAAATAGTTTTTTTATACAACCTCGTATATTGGTATCACGTCGTCGTCAGCGTCGTCCGAAGACATTTGGTTTCTGGACAATAACTTTAGTAAATGTAAATAGAAATCTATGAAATTTAAACACAAGGTTTATAACCACAAAAGGAATGTTGGGATTGATTTTGGGGTTATGGTCCTAACAGTTTAGGAATTAGGGGCCAAAAAGGGGCCCAAATAAGCATTTTTCTAATTTCCAGACCATAACTTGTGGAACAGTGTATGGATCTCTCTGAAATTATACCACAAGTTTCCATACCTCAAAGGGATGGTTAGGATTGGCTTTGGGGGGTTATGGCTCAAACTGTATAGGAATTTGGGGCAAAAAAGGGTAAAAAAAAAAAGGTGTCCTGGTTAATGGACAATTAAAAAAAGTACAATATTATGTTTGGATTACCTCCCTTACACTGCTTTTAAATTATGTATAAAGAATGTTGTACTGTCTTGAGGTGATTAGCTGTCAATTTATTTTTAGAAGTTACTATTATTTATATGCTGATTAACGGAATATCAATTTTAGCCATGATTATGTATGTCATTTTCTATTTTAAGACTTTTATGATGTATTTAAATGGGTAATTATGGTTGCAAACTCCATTGGAAATTTGAATTGAGATTATGACCATATCTTGAGGGAAAGAATTTTTTTTGGGAAAAAGAGGAAAGGGGGGGAGGTGAAAAAAAAATTGGGGAAAGAAATTTAAGGGGGACAATTTTTCTCATTTCAGAAATTAAAAAGAAAATTTCTTCAAATATTTTTTTTTTTTTTGCCCATAAAAAAGGCGGGTGGTAAAAGTTGTTGTTTTTTTGGGAAAGGGGGGGGGGGGTCAATTTGCAACAGCATAATGTATTACACAAAAGCAAAAAAAAAGGGGTAAACATTTTTTTTTGGGGGGGTGGGGGGGGTGGGGGGTCAATTCGAAACAGTATAGTATATTGCAAAAAAGCAAAATATTGAATATAAATTCAAATCAAATCATATAACCAATTCTAAGTTCTTTGACTACAGTTATTCTGTGTCAGAAACCTATTATGTGTCAAATATTTAATTGCAATCCAAATTCAGACCTGTATCAAGCACGAATATTGTGTCCATTTTTGCCCCAACTGTTCTGTGGTCGTATCCAGCTGCGCTCGGCAAAGCAGTTTATTTTAAATGGTTTCCTCATGGTAATTTCAGTTGCCCTTGCTTGGTTATAATGCAACTTATTCAGATGGAAGATGTATAAAGGAAAAGAGAAGAAGCCTATATCATGTATATATTTTCCAGTCAAGGTCATAGTTAATTTGATTAAAAAAGAATGAAAAAAGGGTTTCAGGATGGTAGCTTGAGCTTCCATTGCTTGATAAGCAGTCAGGGGAATTACTGAAATAAGTGATTTATAAATCACTAATTTAAGTAGCAAATTAGAAATTCTGTGATTTTGTAGTTTTACCAAAATTTTAAACATACAGGTTTAGATTATATCTGATTATTAGTAAAATTGAAAAAAAATGAACCTTTTGCTTCTTTTCAGTAGCAAGGTTTATGCCTTTGATGCAATCATTCAACTGTAAATTCTATTTTTGTTGGAAAAATGATATAATGAAGGCTTTGCATAATGAACTAATACTTTCTTCACAGACTTTTTCCAGCTGCATGTGTGGGAGTATTTTTCCTGTAAAATTCAAGGTTTCATCTTACAGATGATGTAATAAAATTTTACTGTTCTGATCAAAATTTTACTGTTTGGGGTAGGGGGGGGATGGTGTTGAAACTAGTGCAGGTAATTGAAATAATGATACTTAAAGAGTGATTTTTTGGAAGAAAATAGAGGTATGATACTTCAACAAGTGATTTTCATGTCATTATTCCAGATTCAGTACAAGAGTACAATAATCCCGTTTTCAGGGGTCTCCTCCGTCCTCTCGTTGAACAGAAAAAAATCCCCTGTATAAAATGTTTTCAGGCGCCATTTTTTTTACTGCAATGTTTACAAATGTTTGTTATTGAAGACGAAAAAACTCGAGAGTACCAAACATATCTGGTGTAACTGACATTACCTGATTTATACACAACACATGTAGATTTTTACCTGGCGGCTAATTACATGTAACAAGTGATAATAGTTTGATTGCATAAAAAACAGGTGTCAGCTCAGGTGATAGAATATTAATATGGCTTCTGTCTATGGCACACGCAATGGATGATTAAAGGGAAATACCGGCAATGATCAGCTGATGATAGAAAAGGCATTTGAAAAGTGGAATATTGTTGTCAGAACATTATTGCCAATATTGGAAGGTTTTGAAGCCGAAAAAAACATTTAACTTTCAACTCATCCAAAAAAAAACAAAAAACTACCTATTTCACACTCCAATGTGTACATTAAAGGATTTTCATCATGCTCAACAAGATCCAAACTGAGAGCAGAAAACATTGACTCAAAGACAATTCACAGCATCCTCAGTATAAAAATCAACAAACTGTTACCAGGATCAGGATAACTTTATATATTAAGAGCAGAGTCAAGTTTATTGAAAGCAGCCAAGTCAGCTTGTTGTACAGTTGTACTTCTTACATGACCCAGTGTCAAAGACCAGTGATTCAGTTATTAAATAATATTTGTCAATGGTATATAGACAGAGATGTAGCTAAAAATAGTACAATATTTTACACTGTTTGAGTCTTAAGTTTTCTAGAAAAATGACTTTCTTAATGCCTAAAAACCATGCTATAATTGTTATTGTTTGTTATTTTTTTTTTTTAATTTATTTATCATGTTATAAATGTATAGCATATTTCTTTCTTATTTATCTATACCAATGATATTAAATACAAATAAAAGGAGATGGAGACATAAATACAAATCTATACCCAAAGAAAAGGTCAAAGCACTTCATTTACAAGCAGTCAACAATCAATTATCAAAAACAAAGCAAGAAACATGATCTTCTCAAATATTACTTTCAGCAATGTGATATCATTCGAATAGAAAGGCTACAAAGGTTCTATAAACACATTACATTGGATGGAAGGTTGAAGAAAAAACACTTTAAAAGACAATTTCTACATCATATGGTTACATTTATGATAAAATTTATGTCGATAAAAACCTCCTGATCTGAGTCCTAATCTCCTGACCAAAATTTCCCAATCTCCTGGGTACCGTTTCACAAAGCCTTCGTAAGTCTACGTGTCATCATCCGTTCATCGTAAATAAATTGTAGGTTTTACAGCCGTTTCACAAAGCCGTCGTAAGTTAAGATGAGCGTAAATAATACGTAAATCCTGGCATAACTTACTACAGCTATACCCAGTCGTATCTCGATTGTAGTTTTTCCGCGAATATGAATTAAACCATATCTAAGATGGCTTTATTCTCGATCAAGATGCCGCAAATGTTAGAAGACGAAGAAGAATCTTCAATATTAGAACCACACTTTCTTTATTTGATCATTTTGAAAATGAAATGGATATTATATCCAGATACAGACTGGATAGACACAAAATCAATGAAATAACATTGGCAATAGAACCAGATATAAAACATGATACAAATAGGTCCCATGCACTTACTCCTGAAACGCAGGTTTTGTTAGCTTTGCGCTACTCACTGGTTCTCTGGTAAAGCGCCCATTTTATGACACTGATTTGTCCCACCGTAACAAAGCAAAACTAACGACTTGAGTTATATACCCGTAGCTTGTTATATCTGAGATTTTATATTTCTTTATTATCTATATTTTTAATTTTTATAAAGTTTAGTACATATTGCACAACGATAGTGATTGTACCGGCCGTCATAATGTTTTCTTCAGTAAACCTGTAATTCCGTTAACGGATAGAAGACCAAGCAACACAAGACTAAATATTTAGCACAACATAGAGTGTGATATGAGTTAAATTTGATTATAAGGTTACCATAAATAATTTTGTTTATAAGGTTAACATTAATAATTTTTTTAATGGTCATTTATTCCAAATCATATCAGTCTTGAAAACTAAACAAAGTTGAAAACTGCAGAGATTTGTTAAGCATGTAATGATCTCCGTGGAATGGTATATTCTAAACAAACACCTATTTTGAAAATAAATTCTACATCCAACAGATCGATATCGGTGTCAACATTCAATTTTAATACAACTTCTATCTTCAGATTCACGTATTATGTTTTATAAATGACGAAATCATCGAAATGTAATCTCCGTGGAATGTAATCTCCATTCACGTTTTTGTGAAGAGTGCTTTCTTTCACGTCCGCACTTCTATCGAGTATGGCATGCCAAATAAACATTTTAGATAATAATTACGGATGGCGAATATATAAATTACAGATCAATAACTTACATTGTAATTCAGACGACATAAGAAGACACCATGTGACAATTTTAATTAGTCAATTGTTTTAGTGTAACAGAGTTGCTTTTTTTCTTAGATCTACAAAAAAACACAAAATAACGAACAGGATGTTTTTATATCAATATTAATGCAAGTAAATAATTTTGACCCGTTTTCAATATTAAATTCTGAAACTTTTATTATTAATATAAATTTGATACAGAATTTAATACGATTAAACAATTATGCAAGTAGTCATAAAAATTGCTCTGCCTAATGAGTTTAATAAATCATATTGCACAGGGAGAGAAGCTTTTAAATACTTTCTTTCATTAAAAATGAAATTACGACATCAGCTGAGAGGGCATGGTATATATTGTCCGTTACATTTATTAACAACACCTTGTACAAATATTCTTTTCGAAAATAAAAACAGTTAAATAGAACAAACAAAACTATCTGTCACAATGATATATGAGGGTCTGGATTTGGGGGAAAAAGGGGGATGGGGGTTTACATTTCTGTATTCTGTAATTCTTTTGGCCATTTTTCTCTATTCAGTAAGAAATAGGCTTATTCTGTAAATTCTTGTGTTCAGACCGTGCATATGAAAATTTCCTGTTGTATCATGATTTTGACATGATAGATCTTTTTGTCTGTATCAACGACATATAAATATTTGAGTCTACATTTTAAATTGATACAAAAAATCAAAATTCTCTGCTCTATAGATTTTTATCAATGGAGTCTAAAATATATCCATAATAAATGCACCGTATCAAATGCATATATGAGAACAACTACTAATAAACTGCTACGCGTCGCATACTATGTATAGAGACATGCATCGTAAATCTAAGTTAAAAGACAAATTAAAAAAAAAAGGAATTCTAAAAGCTTTCTTTGATAAATTTTATACTAACTTCATTTTAACAAGTTTAAATTACATTTTAATAGAGCTAAGAACTGTTTGTAATGTTGTAAATTTAATTCGTTTGAAATTTTTATTCAAATACGCTGTTGAAGATTACTAAGCGCCAATACAATACAATAATTTTGTATTTTATAAATTAGTGTCTTCGATAATGAAAAATTCGTCATCAAACAGTCTCATTATCATGTCGGTATTCGAAATGACTCGTTTTTTTTGCTTCAGAATGTCCTAGATAAATATACAAAAAGAAAATTTTAGACAATGTACCCTCATAAGCCTGGAAGTGGCTAGTCACATATAGTTAACGGCGTTTTTCTCACAATGATGTTCTACCTCCATAAGCCTGGAAATATCGTGGCGGGTCACATGTAATCAATCCTTCTGACTTCATAAATTTTGTTAGAGAGTCAGCTGAATTAAGACGTTATGTGATGAAAATCAATTAATTTCTTTCCGTGAAAATGCATCGCATGTACAATAGAAATGAATCGCCCCTACAGTGAAAATGAAAGTCTAGTATCATTATTCGACAGTAAACATGAATCGCATAACGAAAACAGCATAGTGGAATTTAATTCAATATCAACAAGCTGAATAACAAAACCTGTTTTAAGTTATACAACATTAATAATTATGTTAAAAGGTACATTTTTCTGCAAACAAAACTTAACTGCTGCTTTTAAATCTCTTGCACGCTCTGTTCGTGAACTATTCTTAATATTTATCTATTTGTGTATCAATTTTACACCTGGATGGCTGTAGGCGCGATGAAAACCCATCCGCATCTCATACCTATATCATGAATTTATAAAAACAGTACACATTATATCTTATTTCTTATTTCATTCAAAAATCATGAATTTGTCGTTTGTTTATTTATCATTCTACATTAGAAATTCATAACGGATACAGTGAAAATGGTATTTCAGGATTCGCACATTATATACACTGGTTTTGTTTATTTTTATTGGACTTTTTTTTAATTCTTTTTCAACGACAACACATGCAACTTCTTATTTCTTGTTTGAAAATTCTTCTCTTGGTCATAAATCTGCATGAACTATATTTGCCACTGTACGTTCAGAAAACATCAATCAATCAATCATATCTCCTCTAAAATTGCAGTACTTTAATAACTTTAGACATTATCAAATAATTGTTAAAAAATTCGTTTAATCCTTTGATCAGAAATAAACACGTCTCGTCACTCTCCTATTATTTCAAATTTCCGATACAAAGAAAAAAAAGTATTATTGAATATCAAAGGAAGTAACCCTGAAAATATCTGCAGAAACTTTCCTCAACAAAAAAATAGGATCCAAAACATAAAATATTAGATGTAAGGATAACAATATTTATGCATGAAACCAATTTGGCAAAACAATTTTAACGATGTTGAAGGATTCTCTCTGCGAACATTTTCACGTCCGCTCTCATCGGCATGCTCGACTCATCGATCTGTGAAAGAAGAGTGTGCCATATTCCGATGTAAATAAACTACGATTCACACCTCCTGTTTACAGAATTCCGTTTTACGATACACTTACGATGATACACAGTGCGTAACTTGCGATCAACTTAGTAGTCCTTTACAATGCCTTTGTGAAACACACGTAACAGGAACGTAGAACCACACGTAAACGGATCGTAAAATGATACGATGATCGTAAGTTAAGAAGGCTTTGTGAAACAGTGGCCTGATCTGAGTTTCACAGTCCATCACATGTATGAACAAGGTCATCACTTGACATTACCGGTCATCCTATAAACACAGATGTTGGTTCTGATAATTTTAGCAACATAATTAGTCCCTAGATCATGAGTATTATTTATTTAAAGCTACAATTAAATTAAATCACTTAGGCTAGTGATTTATTTGTACTACTTAAATTGGTGATTATTAAAGAAAGACAGCTCTTACTTCCAACATTTCTGAACAAAATATTACTTGAATCAGTAGTAAAGAAATCACTCATTTAAGTAATTCCCCTGCTTTTACATGTACTAAAAAAAGAAATAGGAAAAATTAGCAATGTCCCTGACGTGCACTTTTAGGTCCTCTTGACTTTTTATAGACTGTCCAAAAACTGTCCAAAATCTTTAAAGATTATTGTCTCAACAGGCAATATTTTGAAAATCAAAAGTGAAAACTTGGTAACAATTTATCTTATACATCAATTTTCAATTTTATTTAATATGCATTTTGTATCTCACTCAAATCAGATGGATAGTTTGAACAAGGCTAAAAATGAATAGACAAAGTAAAAATGAAGCTGTAGGGTAAAAGATCTACCAAAAATAAAAAAACAAATATACTTTTTTATGTAAAAAAAAAGAATTTATAACTTTGAACATTGTGCTGAATCAAAGAGACCGATCAATGTCCGGTACATATTAGTTTACCTGTTACCTGAACAGGTAAATTTCAGCTGTCTGACAACTAATTACCCTTGATTGTAATGAGAAGGTATTAAAGTAGGGTTTGTTTTGATAGTTCTTAATCACAATGTCACTTTTATGACCGGAAATGTGGCTGTT
The DNA here is from genome assembly GCA_017311375.1 of Mytilus coruscus. Taxonomy (NCBI): domain Eukaryota; kingdom Metazoa; phylum Mollusca; class Bivalvia; order Mytilida; family Mytilidae; genus Mytilus; species Mytilus coruscus. The sequence goes on along the minus strand of CM029595.1, from coordinate 76,686,126 downwards.
TAAGGCAAACGGTCGGGTCAAAAAGATCACAAAAACTTCAATTTTTCTGAATTATGTTAAAATGGCAAACCCACGTTAAATGTCCGTTTCAGGTTTGGCACAACAAGTCATATTTGTAATTTATCGTTCATGTCCGGAAAATATGACCGTTTTGATAGCCCTGGTGCTGATATTGTTATGATTTTCAACAGCAAAAGGGGATTGGATTTACAAATGGCAGCTTGTAGGGAGCCAAGTTAAACAATTCTGTTTTCTGAAGATCTTTTTATGTCCCCATCCTTTGGTATTCTGGTGTACCTTTGTCTGTACATCTGTTGATTGTTTCACATTTCTGTTTCATTTTTCTCAGCAATTTGATGGCAGAGTAGTCTTAAGTAGTTCAACTACTGTATCACTAGCCTGTCAACACTGAGGTTGTGAGTTCAAACCCTGCACATGGCATGTGTGTTTGACTCCAATCTTAATTGAGGTAAGGATTGTCAGTTTTTCCTGTTGAAGGTTGTTTTTGAAGGTTTTCTCTGGGCACTCCAACTTCCTCCAACCATGCCAACAGTAAAAACTGATGATCAAGAAATGCCTAATAGTGCTGAAAGTGGTGTCAAACACTAAAAATCAAATCAATTTAGCCATAGCTTCTTGATATATGAAACAAAGCTTCATCAATTTTACCAAACAGTGAAACAAGGTTTCAGTTCTTTGATCATGTTTTTTAACATCATGTTTACTGGAAACTTATATATATATATATGAAATTTTGAACATAATTAGTCAGCCACATAGAGTTTTTCATTTGTTTAAACTGGTTAGAAATGTTAGAAGAGAGCAAAATCTTAAAGTACATCTTGTTTTTTTAACCATGAATATTTTTATGTATGGTGTCGGTCAAGCAGTTATCACTTGGTATGTGGTATGGGTTTTGAAATAGTAAAATGTTCCAAATAGTATAATGAATATTGTTTAAAAACTTTAATTTGCAAAGTAAATAATTAAACAGTTCTATAATTTATGTAACAACTATCATGATTATTTGAAAGATTTATATTAATTTATTTGACAGTACTGGGATTTCAATATGTTTTGGTTCAGCAGGATAAATGTTAATCTGACCAGTCGAAATTCAAGGATTTTGGCACTTGATAAAAAACCTGCTGTACATGCAATAGGGTTGCAATACCAAATGATAGAAATGTTGCCTTTAATATTGAATATCCAATTGTCAAAATTATATTTTAATTTTCTGTTCAAGATAGAAATTAATATTCTCATCTACTGTAAGTGCAATTGATTAAAGTTCAGCTGAACCAATTTGAAGTGATTGCCAAGAGTTGAATAACTGCAACAGTTTTCAGATATCTTATTAATTGTAAACAGTGTTCAGGTTAATAGAGGTCAGAGGATGGTAATATACTTCTAAAGGTCTTCCCTTGGTACCATGAATGTTTTAATGGAACAGCCATTATCTCAGATATAATCATTTCTCCTTAGTATATGTTTTTTTTCATGCTGGACTCATAGCAAACAAAGAGCCTTTTTAAATTTTTTATAGGTGTTCTTCATGTTTTCGTCCCTGAATCTTGACTAAATGACATATCACCAAATTTTTGGCTCAATATAGATTGTACTCTTCATATTATTATTACAGTATTGTATTTAACTTTCTTTCAATTTTGAAAATTTATCAGTAATTTTTTTTAACTGCAAACGATGTGCACACAGTTTTTTAATTTATAAAACTGCCTACTTCTTAGTTTGATATTGAAGGAAAGGTGACACCACTGTTAATTTTTTTTGTCTCGCCTTGACGGAGTCATAAAGCGAGACATAGGTATGCTGTTTCCGGCTTCGGTGGCGGCGGCGTCAGCAATTTATTAGTTTGTGATTAGGTCTAGTTTATGGTGAACCACAAATGATAGGTCAGTCATATTTGGTATGTAGTTGTATTAGCATTGGCACATCTCATTTCCATGGAGATTATTTGGCCCTTCCCCCTCAGTCATGGTCTATTGACTTTGAAACTTGTTTATTTTAAATGTATTAGTTTGTGATTAGGTCAGTTTATGGGGAACCACTAGTGGTAGGTCAATGATATTTGGTATGCAGTTGTATAAGCATTGGTATATCTCATTTCCATAGAGATGATTTGGCTCCGCCCCCTTAGTCATGGTCTATTGACTTTGAAAATTTTGCTTATTTAACATGTATTAGTTTGTGATTAGGTCATGCAGTTCAAGGAAACCATTAGTGGTAGGCTAATGTTAATTGGTATTCAGTTGTATAAGCATTAACACATCTCATTTCCATGGAGAATATTTGGCCCCACCCCCTCAGTCATGGTCTATCAACTTTGAAACTTTTGCTTAGTTTACATGTATTAGTTTGTGATTAGATCAGTTTAAGATGAACTGCTTATGTTAAGTCAATGATATTATGTATGCAAATTTATTGGCATTTGCAAGTATCGTTTCCATGGAAGTTATATAGCCCCACCCCCTCTTCATGGTTCATTGACTTTGAAACTTTTACATAGTTTACAAGTTAATGTTTGTGTTTAGGTTTGTTTGAAGGGAACTACTTATAATTAGTCAATGGTATTTGGTATGCAGTTGTATTAGCATTGGCACATCTTATTTACATTGAGATTGTTTAGCCATGTACCTCAGTCATGGTTCATTGACTTTGAATATTTGCATAACTAATGTAACATGTTAAAGTATTGCTATTTTTTTTCACCATTTGCATAATCAAAATTACAAGAAGGCGAGACATATCTCTGTGATAACAGTTTATGCAGAAAATTGTCATATATTTTTCAGAACTCTGCAAAAAATCAAGATTTTACGAAATTCACCTACATTAAGAAGTCACAAATACGTCACTAATGACATAATTGGTGAAATTCTTTTTTAAGCTGCAAAACTACTGGACATTTTAGCATATGTTTTCATCAAATTTTCAACACATTTTCGTAGTGAAAAAAATTCAGATTTTTAGGGCCAAAATTATGAGTTAGTGAACCAACTCCTTTAGTTTTTTAATTGCATATACAAAGTTTATGTCTATTTTGTACAAATTACATTATTAAATTATGGAGCATCTTCCACTGTTAAATTAAAATTCTGAGCAATTCAACCATGCATATGAAATTTTTATTGCCTTATTTCCATCTGTAAAGGTTCTTCAATGTTACGGTTCCATCCACATAGACTTGATATAGGAAAAGGCTTAATATCAAATTTTTTGGGGGGTTTTACTTTTAAAACTGATCTTTAGAGAATGTTAATACATAATCATGATAATATTGATCAAACTTTTTCATTTGATTTTGATCATGCTGATGGATAAAATGTTAAATTAGCCTCATTTTGATTTAACTTGATTAAAAATTTTTCCCGTAGGTAGGTCTTTAATCATCTACCTTTCATACCATTAGATTGAACATCAAATGGCTTTTAATGACTGATAGAACTCTCACTGATTATTAACTGTTTCAGTAAATTACTAAATACCAATGACCTTTAATAAGATCCTTGGAATATGTGGCCTTATTATCTTGTGCAATTAGAGCAGCAAACATTATTGACCTTGACGGCATAAATATGCTGTAATTAACAAGATGATAAGGTGACATGTTTAATATTCAACGAACTCAAGCCAGGAGGAGAGGGGAATGTGTAGGCCAATATAGAGGACCTTAAAAATCTGATGAAAAGCATTTAAGGATGTTTGCTACTCTTTTTCAAAATAACAAGCTTTTTAAAAGACTTTTATAAATTAATAGTATATAAAATCAGAACTTAAAAAGCAGAAAAAAATTAAAGGTCCATGTCCTTGTTTTTGAGATATAATCAATTGAAAATTAGGCGGGAAATGATTTTCTCTAGATTCTTTATACATTTAACGTTGTAAGCACCTTTATTCTTTCAAAACCTATGAAAAAATAACAAGGGTTTTATAAGATTTTCAAATATGGCTTTTTAAACTATGCGTTTTAAAATTATGAAAAGAAAAGTAGAGGTTAGAGGGCAAAATTTTATTGGCACTACATGGATATAAAATGCTTCGTAGGGCGCAGCTTGATACGACCGCAGAGGTCAAACCCTGAACAGTTTGGGCAAGTATGGACACAACATTCAAGCTTGATACAGCTCTGAATTTGGATTGTGATTAAATATTTGACACAGCAAAGGTTTCTGACACAGAATGAATGTGATCTAAGTACTTAAAAATTTTAAATTGGACATTTACCTATTATGGTCAAATATCCAAAATCTAAATACAAGTTAGATTCAGCATTTCAAAGAACCCCAAGAATTCAATTTTTGATGGAATCAAACAAAAGTTTAATTTTGGACCCTTTTGACCTCAATGTGGACCAATTTGATAACGGGCCCAAAAATCAAAAATCTAAATACATGGTTAGATTCAGCATATCAAAGAACCCCATACATTCAATTTTTGTTGAAATCAAACAAAGTTTAATTTTGGTCCCTGATTTGGACCAACTTGAAAACTAGGCCCATAATAAAAAATCTAAATACATGTTAAGATTCAGCATATCAAAGAACCCCAAGAATTCAATTTTTGTTGAAATCAAACAAAAGTTTAATTTTGGACCCTTTGGACTGTAATGTAGACCAATTTGAAAACGGGACCAAAAATCAAAAATCTAAATACATGGTTAGATTTGGCATATCAAAGAACCTGAGTAATTCAATTTTTGATGAAATCAAAGAAAGTTTAATTTTGGACCCTTTGGATCTCAGTGTGGACCAATTTAAAAACAGACCACAAAATCAAAAAACTTAATAATTGGTTAGATTCAGCATATCAAAGAACCCCATATATTTAATTTTTTTTGAAATCAAACAAAGTTTAATTTTGGACCCCGATTTGGACCAACTTGAAAACTGGGCCCATAATCAGAAATCTAAATCTTAATTTTAGACCCTTTGGATCTCAATGTGGACCAATTTAAAAACGGGGCCCAAAATCCAAAAACTTAATACACTGTTACATTCAGCATATAAAAGAATCCTAAGAATTCAAGAATAAAACCCCATTGAAATTGGTCAAGAAATAAACAATATAGAAAAGTATTGTTTTTGGCCCCTTTTTGGCCCCTAATTCCTAAACAGTGAGGGCCATGACCCCCAAAATCTATCCCAACCTTCATATTTTGGTATGAAACTTTATGGTACAATTTCAGAAATCTCCATACACTTACACACAAGTTATTGTCTGGAAACTAGAAAAATGCTTAATGGGCACCTTTTTTGGCCCATTATTGCTAAACAGTTGGGACCATAACCCCCAAAATCAATCCCAAACTTCCTTTAGTGGTTATAAACCTTATGTTAAAATTTTATTGATTTCTATATACTTATACTAAAGTTATTATCCGGAAACCATCTGTCTTTGGACGACAATGACGACGCGGCCACTGCCGCCGCCGTGATACCAATATACGACCAAAAAATTTTTAATTTTGCGGTCATATAAAAACTAGAGGATTCTGAATACCTTACAAAAAGTCAAAAACAAGAGTAGGGAACATCCTTAACCCAAATTGTTTAATGGCAATCTTATTGACCTTTACAATTATTAAAAATTTTTTTTAAAGATTAAATAAAAACAACACAGAAGACTTATGTAAAACAATTTACTTATATTTTATGAAACTCAAAGATGAGAAAAATGTTACTGCAATATTTTTCTATCGCTCCATAATTTTTTGTCACTGGTCAATTCAGTTTAAATTCTCTGAAGAAATATTTAAAAAAATAGAATTTTATTAAATATATAGCTGCTGATGTCAGAAACAAAAATTTTTGTGGCAAATCTAAAGAAAAATCACAAGAATCAACTTGTTTTAAGCTGGGCAATGTTGATAACACATATGAAACAGTTTTTTGAAAAGCTCTTGTTAAAGCTTGAATAAAATGTGGATCAGTTAGAAGGGTTTTCAGAATAACCTGATTACATAGAGAATAGATTTAAATTCTTCAGAACTTTATGATTTATGCATAACGGGGATTTCCCTTGTGAACAGTTTTGACCGGACTCTTGAAATCATTATATGAACTGAATACCTCAAAACAGTCATTTGAAACAGTTAAAATGGCCTTTGAGCACATATATACTCATTTAAAACCATAGCATATTTGATTAAAAACTTGTATAACATGCATAAAACTGGATAGACATTACACATGTTACATTAGATCCTGTGTGCTTAAAATCCATGAAGATTAACTGATTTTGAATTTTGGGCAGGTATTAACTTTGAATTCAAAGATTCACTTAAGTCTAGTTAGTGCATGTACTCTTATTTACAGTTGTGTCTATACCGATAAAGTAAACCTGTTGGTTGATCTTCAGTTTCATGATTATTGACACATTCATATATACAAGCTGCTTTATTTCTTTTAGAATATTGGAAAAAAATGCAATCAATATGTTGCATGACCTAGGCATCTTAACTGCTTCGTGGATGTTATAATTATTTTACTGATTACAAATATCAAACGCTATCATTCAAATGACTTGAACGGAAATGATTATCCGTACATAGATCTTTGTGTTTCTTCAGATTAGATTTCCATTATAAGCCAAATAAAATGTTCCGATTTATCATCAACTGATATTCTTATTAATTAAAAGGAATTTTATCATTATGCTAACTAGATTTTAATGTTATCATTGGAAAATATTGTGGCACATAATGAGACTGTATTTTAACACTGGAATAGTGTCATATTGAATAAATTCAATGTAAGAATGTATTTTAACAGTGGAATATTGCCATATTAGATAACTTAAATGTAAGCAGTTTCTGCATGGTATTATATGGGGATATGCTCTTCTTTGACTGAGGAAAATATGTCATTTCGAAATAAAAAACGCATCCAGAAGAAAACTGTTAGTACTAGATCAAAAAAATCTATGGAAGCTCACAAGCAACATAAATGTAAGTGTTTCACGGTGAACAATGACTCTTTATTGACAGGTGGATGTGACGACACATTAAAAGCTCAAGCCGAAAATAGACTCTTGCCGATGATTAATGATGAAGGAGAAAGTTATGATTATGATCTGATTGTAATCGGAGGAGGATCAGGCGGACTTGCTGCATCCAAAGTAAGTTGACTTTATGTTTTGTGTTGTCTGGTTGCTGTCTCATTGGCATACATGGAAAAAAACGTCTTAATTTTTTCATATTTACTGATTACTGTAAATTCAGAAATTGTGTGTGCATTTATTGTAATTTTTTAACAATAGACAATGATTATTGTGACATCAGAAAAATGCTGTATAGAAATAGCACTTTCAAAATTTAAAATGTAAGTTTATATTTTCCTCCGCCTATACATGCTATATCCTGTTGCTATTTTTGCAATAATAAAATGTGATTTTTGAACAATAGACAATGATTATTGTGACATCATGAAATGCTGTATAGAAATAGCGCTTTCAAAATTTAAAATGTAAGTTTATATTTTCCTCCACCTATATCCTGTCGCTATTTTTGCAATAATAAAAACATCGCCAAAAGGTCTGAATTTACAATATATTCTATCTATTACCAGTAGACAATCTTGTCCTTATAATGCATGTAATATTTGCAACAGGACATTTAGCTAACAATTAATCAGTTGACACCAATTTTCATGAAACATATAAAATTTGTTGGCTATGATGATTTTTAATTGAATAAAGAAGTATGGCAAACTTTTCCTTTATGTATTTCACACTACATTAATTTCAAATTGGGTGCTGATAAAACCTACTAGAAAGGATTAATAAAGAGTCTAAATTATATACTTTCAAGGTGTTATTTTATCAATTTAACAAATTTCTATGAAATATAAATGCTATTCAATGCTCAACATTGAAACCTCAGAGCTAGTATAAAACCAGTGTAATCATCTTTTTTATGTTGTACATGTATAGCTTGAAAATTGCTTTCGATAATGCAATGAACCAATCAACAAGGCAGCCATTATTAATAGCTTTTTTATGGCTTTCCCTGTTAATGTTAGTTGTTTTCTAGATTGTCGTTTTTGTCGAGCCTGCGAAATTTATTTCGTGAAAACGAGACAGCGATCCTAGATTCCATTGTCGGCATCAGTGGCGTCAACATTTAGGTTCAGTCTGTGGTTTTTTTTTAACATCAATAACTTTGTCAACTCTACATGGAGTTTTGTGACCAAAAAAAATTATGCTTGTCAACTCTACATGGAGTTTTAATTGTGACGAAAAAAAAGTATCCAAAGCAAAATTTTGAAAATATTTATTTTAATTTTCCGTATTTGACTGATAAATAGATTTAGTTTTTTTTTAAGTTAACATTCAGATTTAGACTGAAGTTAAAGTTTTTCAGTCATCAATAATTTTGTCAAACCCTAATGAAATTTTAAGAAATTTGGACGGAAGCTTGTTTATGACCAAAAGACTGTATTAACATGATTAAGAGCAAAATTTTGAAAATATTTATTTCAATTTTTCCGTATTTTACTGATAAATAGACTTAGGTTTTTAGTTAACAAGTAGATACTGTCTGGGGTTAAAGTTTGTTACACATCAATTACTTTTTCAAACCTTCATAGAGTTTTATGAAACTTTGGAAGAAGCTTTTTAATGATTAAGAGATAATGTCTGAAGCAAACCATTGAATATATATTTTTTTCATATTTTTCATTTTTTTGATAGATGGACTTAGGTTTTTACAGTTAACATGGTTAACATTTACAGACAGTCTGGGATTAAAAACTTTTTTCACATGGTAAATTTGTAAACCTTCATGGATTGTTATGAAACTTGGACAGACGTTAATCGCATGACCAAGAAATAGCACCTAAAGAAAACGTTTGAATTTATCTTTTAAATTCTGTATTTTACTGATTAATGGACTCACTTTTTAGCTCACCTTTCCTTTTGCCATCACTTAGATCCGTCGTCATCCGTCCGGTGTTAACTATTTCAAACATCTTCTCCTCTGAAACTACTAAACCAATTCCAACCAAACTTAAGCTGAATGAACCTTAGGGTATCTAGAATAAAGTTTGTGTTTTATTTTCTGTTTCGTCAAAAAACATGGCTGCCATGGCTAAAAATAGAACATAGGGGTAAAATGCAGTTTTTGGCTTATATCTCAAAAACTAAAGCATTTAGAGCAAATCTGACTTGGCCAATAAATGTTCATTAGGTCAAGTTCTATCAGCCCTGAAATTTTCAGATGAATCTAACAACCAATTGTTGGGATTTGCTGCCACTAAATTGGTAATTTTTAAGGAAATTTTGCAGTTTTTTGTTATTATCTTGAATTTTATTAAAGATAAAGATAAACTGTAAACAGCAAAAATGTTCAGCAAAGAAAGGGCTACAAAAAAGTTATATGACCAAATTGTCAATTGACCCCTTAAGGAGTTATTGCCCTTTAAGGACAATTTTACACAATTTGTTTATCATGTTTTCTAACTTTAAAAAGTCTTCTCCTCTGAAACTAATGAACCAATTCCAACCAAACTTAAGCTGAATGATCCTTAGGGTATCTAGATAAAATCTAAATGTTATTAAGTGCTAAACATTGAAACCTCAGAGTTTTTTTTTCTGATCATGTGCACTTTTATATTTATTTTTTTGGTCAGATTTTTGGGGTGCCCTGTTGGAAAACATCGACTCAAATATTTCTACATTTTGTCTTTCTTTTAGTTTTCATTGGTTTATACAAAACTTGATAGAATCACTTCAATTTCTAAAGTTTTTCTTCCTTGACTGGTTATACAAAAATACAATATAATCTCAAAAAATTTACGACATGTTACCTTTTCAGCTCTAGATGAATGACACTATATTTCTTAAGTTTTTTTTGTCATTAACAGGAAATTGATTTGTTAAGAACTGTTGGTTATGAAACGGTTATTCTAATAAGGAATGTAATTACTAATTAAGGTTCCGTTACTAGAACACTACGTTTCTAAAGTATTTAATCACTATAATTTTCTTGCATAGTCATGTTATGGATTCGTGATCTGTCAATATAACGGAGATATTAGGACTTTTCCTCGTTAAAACTAAATGCTATTGAAACACTGTAACATCTTCGTTTGATAGTGGCCATGATTGATTTTTTCAAACATGAAAGTTGCATTGTTGAATGGTAATTTACCTGTGAATTTTACCTTGAAAGAGAGAAATAATAAAAAACTAGATAATTAGACTTGATTCTGCTGAGATAAATCAATGTTAGTTCATAGAACTTTTTGACGTGTAGGAAAGATTTTTAAAATTGGCTAATTCATCATGTTGATGGAAAAAACTTTTTTGCAAGCTGGAATTTTTTTTTATTTGAGTTATAAATTTTACCTTTAATGTGTTTTTAGATTACTTAAGGAGAAAAATTCCTAAATTCAATGTGCAAAAAGTCATCATGAATGTTTTTAACAATTCACAAAAGTAGTGAAATATGGGCCTTTGGTGATCAGTCTGCCCTTTTTTGTTGTTATGGAATTGATATGCAATATCTGATGGGAATAACAAAAGTGCTATTAGAATTTAGAAAAAAATAGAAGTAGATTTCTTAGCTGTGAGGTTAACTATAGTTGCTAACACCTGAGATCACCCACCCCAGTTTTTGGTAGGGTTTGTGTTGCTCAGTCTTGTGTACTGTTGTTTGTCTTTTTCTTTTTTAGCTATGGTGTTGTCAGTTTATTTTTCGACTTATGAGTTTGAATGTCCCTTTGGTATGCTTCACCTCTTTTTTTATCCATATCATGTCGACGTGTGTCAAAGTTTGTTAGTCTTTGATCTTAATAGTTAGGATTGCCAGTTTTTCTGCAGTAGGTTGGTTAATCTCTCCCTACTCCTGCTTCCTCAGGCCAAAAATAATAATGTTTGATGTTGCCTACCTACCCACCTAAAAAGCAGCCTACCCGAAAAATTCTATGACATAAATCGTTTCAATTTTTTTTTAAAAGTTATTTTCATGCTCTAACATCTTTTTCTTGTCTAAAACATGTAACTTTATACATGTTATATGTTGTTGGCAAAAAAAAAAAAAATACCTACTTACCTAGTACCTACCCAACCCTACAAGGCAATGGTAGGCAACATCAAACCAGGAATTTGTTAATGATGGCCTCACCTACAAAAACTGGTGTGCTGACAGTGACATTAGACACCAACAATCAATTTTTAAATATTTGAAGTTTGCTAGGTTCACTTTTTGAAATTTGAGCAATCTTGGACAGAAAATGTTTCATCCAACAAGATAGAGTTATTGAAGTAAGAATATGTATATCTTGTATATATGAAGCTCTTCAGATTAACTAGTTGTAATTATAGATCAAATAGACTTGGGGAAACATCCTTGTCCTGTGTAGGCTCTTCAGTTAATGAAGCAGCCACACCAGACATAATATATTTGCTGAATTTTGCTTGAATTATTCCTTTTACCATGTTTACGTTTGAAAGAGGCTAATCCTGTGTAGGCTCTTTAGTTAATGAAGCAACTACACTATAAAGAATTTTGTTGCTGAATTTTTCTTAAATTATTCCTTTTACATTTGAAAGTGGCTAGTTTTTGGTAGAAAAAATATAAAATATAGATATATATGTTAATCCTTGTAGGAAGCTGCTAGTTTAGGTAGAAAAGTTGCTGTGTTTGATTTTGTACAACCATCTCCACCAGGCACAACATGGGGTAAGGTTATAATATAGTGTGATTGATTCTGTACAACCGTCTCCACCAGGTTCAACATGGAGTAAGGTTATAATATAGTGTGATTGATTCTGTACAACCGTCTCCACCAGGTTCAACATGGGGTAAGGTTATAATATTTAAGAAAATATCTTGAACTATCCTATTTTTATGGCCCGTCGTAGGTAACGGGGCATTAAGGGTTACCCTTGCCCGTCGTTCTGTTTGTCGTCCGTCTGTCACTCTAATTTAGTTTTCCTCATCCAACTTTTATGAAACTCATACACAATGCTTACATGGCTTAGAACCAAAACTAACAGATAGAGTTTGAATTTGGGCAGTGAGTCACTTATCTTTCTAGAGTAATACCCCTTTTTAACGTTTTAAAACTGCAAAACTTGAGTAGGAGCATTTGTGTCCTCATACACATTCTTCTTTTATTTTCAAATGATTTTTGTTCATATGTTTTAACTGGCTTTATTGTGTCTTTGCATTGCCGTCTTGTTGATGTTTAGCCCACATCTCCCTTGGTTCATAAAATGGACAGACAACTTGTACATAAGACACTCTTGTTTTTATTTGATGACTTTTTATTACTAGGACAGCAATTAGCCATCTTGATGATATTAAGAATAACTTCATTATGGACAGAAGTAGCAGAATTTGATTATTTTTGTCAAGCTTAGAACAAATGACACAGAAATTAACAACTATAGGTCACTGTACGGCCTTCAACAATGAAAAAAAAAACCATACCAATAGTCAGCTATAACATGTATAAAAGGCCCCGGAATGACAAATGTAAAACAATTCAAACGAGAAAACTAACAGCCTGATTTATGTACAAAATAATGAACAAAAACAAATATGATATACAGCAACAAACAACAACCACTGAATTACAGGCTTAGTATGTACTAAAGGGGATGTGGGATATACGTCAATGAGACAGCAACCCAATGACACAAATAGCTAAATGATTTCTCAAGGGCAACATAGCCTTCAACAATAGACAACCCTATAAACACCAACCAAATATAGATTTAAAAAAGGAATAATAAATTGGGGTAAAAAAATGATCAAATTAATTTAAATGAGTGAAAATATCATGATACTATGAAACCTTGGTTAATTGTTTCTCTGTTACATAGTATATGTAATGCCTTGTCAATAAAGAAAAGGAAATCAGTAAATATTTAAGTTTCTGTTACAGGTTTAGGTGGAACATGTGTGAATGTTGGCTGTATACCAAAGAAACTAATGCACCAAGCTGCGCTATTAGGTATATAAATATTATATTCAGTAACTGTTTCAGGCCACCCTTAAAAATATGTATATTCCCTAACCTACCTTCTTTATTCCCAAAGGGTCGCCTAATGCAATCATTATTAGTACCAAAAGTTTGTATGAATTTTGTCTTGCTTGGCAGAACCTATAAGTGATATGTTATACTCCAGTAAACACTACACAAGGTCTTTATTCATTTTGCTAAGATATTTTCAAAGAAATTGATTGTAATCAATGTTGCATATCCAGGCAACAAATTTGCTTTTAGAAAAACACAATGTTTTTTTTTGTCAATACCCGTACATTCTGCATGTTTAGAAATGTTTTTAACAAAAATGATTAAAAAAATGAAGTTAATAAATTATATACTTTAAATTTTGTTGGAAATTAAAGAGGAAATTTTGACAGGATTAAATTCACAATTATTTATACTTTCATTTAAAGTTTGCATGTAGTATGCTACTATAATATGAAAAGGAATTGCATCAATCAAATTCTCATTAGTGTTAACAATATTTTATTGAGATAATCGTAACATTAACATTACCAATAAGACAGGTTAATAAATTCTCATTAATGGTGGTTGTCAAAGATTTGCATTAATTCATTGAAAATAAAGTTATTACATTCCCAATTGACAGTATTTCATGTTACCAGAAAAAATCGCCACAAGCTATTGTTAAGTTAACTTAAACTTAGATCCTTGTAACAAAATTTAAATAAATAATAGTTTGCCGACGTTTTAGGGTTCAAGTTAATACAGCTTAATATTATGGGCATTCAATAGATTGTCAAAACCAGGTTTTTGGTAGGTATGGTCAGATTTGAAGGAATAGATTGATTGTTTTAGGTTGTTGGTTTCTTTTTTTCAATTTCAAAATTCACATCTTGTTAGATTTAAATTGCATTTGCAGGTCACGGTTTAGAAGACGCCAGACATTTTGGTTGGGAAATTCCAGAAAATGGTAAGTTAATGAAGAAAAATAAAACAGTTCATCTGTTTTTGTCTGAGTTTGACCCCTCAGAAAATAAAGCATTCATAGTATTGTAAATTATGGGTAGGAATTAAAGTGAATATAAAATGAAACTCATATATTCATGTCCTATCACTGAAAAAGAAATGAAAAGTTTGTTTGCTAGTTGTGCTTTATACAGTCAGTGTTATTTCCTTGTTGCAAATAAAAACTGATACTTAACCAAAATGCTTATCCTTATCCACCCATAGATTGAGGTGAATAAATGAAGTATGGATGAAAATAGGTAGATAACAGTATTTTAGTTTTATCAAATACTTTAATTTTAAGTTTGGTTAAATCTTTTTTTTAATAGGTTTTAAAATAATTTGCATGAAATTCTAAAATGTCAATTCCTAAATGTCTGTGACATCATTTCAACAAAACAATGAAACTATCTAGACTAAAGGGACATGATTTGATCATTGTATACATTGTTTTATAAGATTGACATAATTTTAAAAGGATAGATCTATTTTAAAGAATTCTGTAGTGTCAAAATTTAGCTGTAATTAAGGTTCTTTTTATTTAACCAGCTCTTCAATGTTAGTATTAGGTTTTGGATTTCCAATATCTTAGCCTCAAGCATCACTGAAGAGACATGAATAGCCAAAATGCGTGTCTGGTGCAGTAAAATTGGTATCTTTGATGTTATTCAGGGTGCAAGTAATGGATTTGAGCTCTTCCTTCATTAATTTTGTGTATGCAATTTTTTATGGACTGAGGAAAAAAAGTATTTTCTTGGATATTTTTTCATGGTTCTGAAACCATTTTAAAAACTGGGATACCAGCACATAGAAAATTTGTTTTTGTTGAACATTTAGATTAATTTTGTGGTTTTTCTATACCCACAAAGTCCTAGATAGTCAGTATCCCACGAATAATAATGAATCAACAGTTGGTAAAAAACTATTTATTTAATTGCAGTGAAGCATAGTTGGGAGAAAATGAAGAATGCCATTCAGGTAAGGAAAGTTGATATGTATTTTTATGCCCCACCTACGATAGTAGAGGGGCATTATGTTTTCTGGTCTGTGCGTCCGTCTGACCGTCCGTTCGTCCCGCTTCAGGTTAAAGTTTTTGGTCGAGGTAGTTTTTGATGAAGTTGAAGTCCAATCAACTTGAAACTTAGAAAACATGTTCCCTATGATATGATCTTTTTAATTTTAATGCCAAATTAGAGATTTTCCCCCATTTTCACGGTCCACTGAACATAGAAAATGATAGTGCGAGTGGGGCATCCGTGTACTATGGACACATTCTTGTTCAATATGTAACATGAAGAAACAAACTTATTTTGTCGAAAATCAGAATGTTTTGATGTACGCTTTCGAGTTAATACAAGTACCGGAAGTGATAAAAAGTTGTCTGTATGAAATAACATACAACCAATCTGTCAAGTCCATGCTTTCACCTCTTTTCTGAAGAAATAAATTGTCTTTGAATTTCTTTACTTAAAAATGAAAAATTGCTGTTTCGTGGACTTGGTAAAAATTGAACATTGCCGATGAAGAAAGCGATTATGGTGAACACTAGGGCGACTAGATATCTCTTTTCATGGTAAGGCAAATCGATGTGATCGACGGGAAGGTAATTTCTTTGCTCCAGTCGCCTGCTAGTGTGAGCCCTGAATTGTTAGTAAATCTTCACAAGAATACAAACCTTGAGTTTCAAACTAAGTATTTCAAACATGATATTGACATTTTTTGTATTATAAGTACCTTGGTTTCTCAAGTTAAGGCTTGCTTGCCGTAATGTGTCTAACCAAAACTGTGCAAGTTATGTCCTGGTGCAAAAGTGATCGGGTATGTTTGGGTTATTATATATGTAGCTGTGCTAATGTCCAAACAATCCAGGTGTATTTTATTATTTTATTTAAATTTTACCGTGAATCCTAGCAGTATCCTCTTAATCACTTTTGTGTTTCAGTGTTTTATTCAAATATTACAAAACACTTCAAAAACTTAATTACAATATTCTTTTTCTGGAATGCACAGAGATAACTCTTACATTGGGTTTATTATAAGGCAATATATTCATATGATTTTAACCTATTTTACTGGAATAAAAGGTTAAATTAATTTTCAAAATGTTCTAAGTTCTAGGCTTACATTCATGATGGCACAAAATAAAGTAATAATCGACCCAATTTCCCCATCCAATATAGACTGACTGCTGTAGTAATGATTATAAAAGCTATATAATTACTAAGTAAATTACTAATCATATACCGTATAGCGGGTTATTTTCATGGGTGTTTATTTTCGCTTATTTTGGCGGATAAACGAAAATCGCGAAAATAAATTCGCGAAAATTTATGCATACGTTGGGTAGTTTGAAGTTAACATGGTTAAAGGATTTTGTAAAGATCTATTTTTCCTGTCGGCAGGTCAATAACGGTATATGTTAGTTTTAACAAGATAAATGCCAAAGGGCATTGTACCTCAATGTATTTTATAAAATCACTGTCAGGTGTGTATACCCTTCTTAATAAGTGTCAATTAGAATAAGAGTGTAAGGTACTCTTATCAGGTAATTACCCTTATTAATTAGTGTCAAACTATATAACAGTTGTAAACAATCATGATAATTGTGTAACCTAATTAGTAAGTATACCAAAGGTCCGGTCAATTTCAGTAACTAATTAATCGTAAAATTTACAAGACGTTTGAATACCTGTAACAAATATCTAAGTTAGTGGTATTCTAATGATTAACTGTATCAGAATCTAATCAATAAATAAGAGGTCATTCCGTAAAAGAAATCAATTAACCATAACCATAGACACTTGTTTGTCAAGTTTTACAACTTTTAACTGCAACAATTTCAGTATCCACCAAAATATTTAATTGGGATTTAAGAATCCACCAAAATAAAACCGCCAAAATTTTTCGTATACTTAGTTGCCCCTAAATCGCGAAATTTTACACCTTGAAAATAACCCGCTATACGGTATTATATATATGAATATATTTGAAGTTCTTTGACTTTTCTTCTACTTTTTGCAGGACCATATAGGATCTCTAAATTGGGGATACAGAGTGCAGCTACGGGAAAAGAAAGTAGATTATCACAATGCATATGCTCAATTTGTTGATAAACACAAAATAAAGGTAAGTTTTATGAATAGAAGAAGTTGTGGGGTATATGTCGATGAGTCAGCAACCCAAAGACATCTAGAGAACAACCTGCAGTTTTCCATTTTAAGTTCACTTGGCCGGAATGGCCATGTGAGCTTTTTGTCATCACTTTGTGTCCATGATCCGTCCATCCGTCCATTGTCCATAAGCTTTTCTTTAAATATCTTATCCTATGAAACTGCTCAATGGATTTAAAACAAAGGTTGTCTGCCTCATCTGGAGGATGTCAACTATTTAGTTTGTGGTTTTCATCCAGATTGATGAGCTAACATGGTCACCATGTCTAAGAATAGAACATAGGGGTCAAACTACAGTTTTTGCTAATATCTCTGAAACTATGATAATTAGGAAAAGAACTGACAGTCAAAATTGGTCAGCATAACAATTTCTATCCAGCCTTACAATTTAGAAAAAATCTGTCTGGCTGTTTTGGAGTTATTGCCCCTGAGATGTTGATTTAAAAATATTTTAGTATTTCCTTGCCATTGTTTCAAATCTATAGGAGGTAGGTTAAAAGTGTAAAATGCAAAAAATGATAAAAATGACAAGATGTATCCATCCTAAAAATTGGAGAAAAATCTGAACAACTCTTTTTCGAGTTATTGCCCCTGAAATGTTAATTTTTTTCCAATTTGTAGAAGTTGTTGGCTGTTGTCTAGAAAACTATAGGAGCTAGGTTAAACATTTAAATTGCAAAATTGATCAGCAAATCAAAGTATAACTATAATATGTGAATTTAAAAGTCCCAACTAGCAAACTTTTTTTTCACCAGGTGAACTATATAGGCTCAAACTTATTCGTTAAGTGTATGTTTACCTGTTTTTGTTTAATGTCTTTTTGATCAATTTTAAGCCATTTCAATTGATATTTTATATTGTGTCTTTTTATGTTGTAATGTTACACTACTGTCTCAGGTTAGGGTGAAAGTTTGCAGCCTGTTAAAACATTTAAACCTGCTGCATTTTTATTCACCTGTCCTAAGTCAGGAGCCTGTTGTTCAGTGGTTTTCATTTGTTGGTGTGGATCATTGTTGTTTCTCTTTTCTCGTTTTTATACGACCGCAAAAAAATTTTGTGGTCGTATATTGGTATGACGTTGGCGTCGTTGTCGTCGTCGTCGTCCGAAGACGCATTGGTTTTCGCACTCTAACTTTAGTTTAAGTGAACGGATCTCTATGAAATTTTACCATAAGGTTCAATACCACAAAAGGAAGGTTGGGATTGATTTTGGGGGTTATGGTACCAATAGTTAAGGAATTAGGGGCCAAAAAGGGGCCAAAAATAAGCATTTTTGTAACTTCCAGACATAACTTGTGTGTTAGTGTATGGATCTCTCTGACTTTGTACCACAAGGTTCCATATCACAAAGGGAATGCTGGGATTGATTTTTGGGGGTAATTGCCGCAAAATTTTAGGAATTAGGGGCCAAAAAAGGGGCAAAAAAGAAGCATTTTTCTAGTTTCATGACAATAACCTGTAAGTGTATGGATCTTTCTGAAATTGTACTACAAGGTTCCATATCACAAAGGGAAAGCTGGAATTGAGTTTGGGGGTAATTGCCTGAAACGTTTAGGAATTAGGGGCCAAAAAGGGGCCAAAATAAGCATTTTTCTAGTTTCCAGACAATAACTTGTGTTCAAGTGTATGGATCTCTCTGAAATTGTACTGCAAGGTACCATACCTCAAAGGGAAGGCTGGGATTGAGTTTGGGGGTGATGAATCATAAGGGGTTTCAAAAATTTGGAGGGGAGGATTTTTATTTTTTTCCTTTTTTCCTTTTTTTTTCTTTAAAATTTTCCATTTTAAGTTGGTTATTTCTGATTTATATTTAAAAGCAAATAATAATGATATGGCAGGAGATACACACCAAACAGGATGTGTAAATTATTATATAATAAGTATTGTGCAATAGCAAGAAATTTTCAATTGCACAGTATAGCGCAATAGCAAGAAATCTTCAATTGCACAGTATTGCGCAATAGCAAGAAATATCCAATAGCACAATATTGCGCAATAGCAAGAAATTGTCAATTGTACAGTATTGCGCAATAGCAAGAAATATTCAATTGCACAGTATTGCGCAATTGCAAGAAATATTCAATTGCACAGTATTGTGCAAAAGAAGATACTTTGTATAAATTGCTTATTTCTTGACCAATTTCAATGGGGTTTTATTCTTGAACTCTTGGGGTTCTTTAATATGCTGAATCTAACCGTGTATTAAGTTTTTGGATTTTGGGCCCTGTTTTTAAATTGGTCCACATTGAGGTCCAAAGGGTCCAAAATTAAACTTTGTTTGATTTCATCAAAAATTGAATTATTGGGGTTCTTTGATATGCCAAATCTAACTGTGTATTTAGATTCTTAATTTTTGGTCCCGTTTTCAAATTGGTCTACATTAAGGTCCAAAGGGTCCAAAATTAAACTTAGTTTGATTTTAACAAAAATTGAATTCTTAGGGTTCTTTGATATGCTGAATCTAAACATGTATTTAGATTTTTGATTATGGGCCCAGTTTTCAAGTTGGTCCAAATCGGGTCCAAAATTAAACTTTGTTTGATTTCAACAAAAATTGAATATATGGGGTTCTTTGATATGCTGAATCTAACCATGTATTTAGATTTTTGATTTTTGGGCCCCATTATCAACTTTGTCCACATTGAGGTCAAAAGGGTCCAAAATTAAACTTTGTTTGATTTCATCAAAAATTGAATTAGTGGGGTTCTTTGATATGCCGAATCTAACTGTTATTTAGATTCTTAATTTTTGGTCCCGTTTTCAAATTGGTCTACATTAAGGTCCAAAGGGTCCAAAATTAAACTTTGTTTGATTTCATCAAAAATTGAGCTCTTGGGGTTCTTTGATATGCTGAATCTAACCATGTATTTAGATTTTGGATATTGGACCATAATAGGTGAATGTCCAATTTAAAATTTTTAAGTTCTTAGACCACATTCGTTCTGTGTCAGAAACCTATGCTGTGTCAAATATTTAATCACAATCCAAATTCAGAGCTGTATCAAGCTTGAATGTTGTGCCCATACTTGCCCCAACTATTCAGGGTTCGACCTCTGCGGTCGTATCAAGCTGCGACCTGCGGAGCATTTTATTTATATAGGTTTAATAGGCCGTTTGTTTTCCTGTTTGAATTGTTTTACACTAGTCATTTTGGAGCCCTTTATAGCTTGCTGTTCGGTGTGAGCTAAGGCTCCATGTTGAAGGCGGTACTCTGACCTATAATTGTTAACTTTTTATACATTGTGACTTGGATGGAGAGTTGTCTCATTAGCACTCATACCACATCTTTTTATTTTAATATACAACTGTGCCCCTTGTTACAAATTCTTAATGTGTCAAGACTTTCAGAGTTTTTTTCAAAGTGCAGTTTTTGTCGATCTATTTTTATTTTAAAACTGAAATAAACAAATCTGATTGTAGGCAGTGAACAAAAAAGGAAAAGAAATAGAAAAAACGGCAAGGCATTTTATTTTGGCCATGGGTGAACGACCAAGGTACCCAGATATTCCAGGAGCCAAAGAATATGGCATTACAAGGTAAGGTAACCACAGTTCATATTGGAAGAGCAGGAAGTGTTACAATTGAGATCAATTACATATCATAACCTGCACAAGGTAGTCAAGTTTTATCTACTCCTGCCACCAATGATATGCACAGCCTTAGTAATGGCAGCAGGAGACAACTATTGATCTTGTTTCAATTATTCATAGAAATAAAATTGCATTGCAATCTGTAGGTGTAGGTGTATTTTAATACATGTATCAGAAAATTATTTTCAGTTTTCATAAGTTAAAATAAATTTTAAGTTATAATGTGAAAACAAAATTTCAGGAAAAGTATAGCAACTTACTTTTTGAAGGAAATAGTTATTGAGTATGCTAAGAATTTTCACATGAAAGGGTCTGTGTAACTATGGTAACTGTAAATGTAAAGTAATATATATCTATTACAGCGATGATTTATTTTCCTTGCCTTATTGCCCTGGTAAAACATTGATGGTAGGAGCCTCCTATGTTTCCTTGGAATGTGGAGGTTTTCTGAAGGCCATTGGTATGGATGTTACAGTGATGGTTAGATCTATTCTTCTGAGAGGTTTTGATCAGCAGATGGCGGATAAGATTGGCGACTATATGGAGTCACATGGCATCAACTTTGTACGACCTTGTGTTCCTACAAAAGTAAGTGGGAGATCCAAGAATGAATCACTTTGTTTTATAATTTAGCAAAAATTGTATTTCGTTGATAAAATTATGAAAGGAAAAGAATGATGAACATCTAAATCTAAACATTGGAACAGCTATGTAAATATTCTGGATTACTATACATACTAGATATCTAGTTTAAATGCAAAATGCCACTGACAAATTTGAACTTTAATGAGACACATTTCATCTTTTAAAAGGTCACAAAGCAGTTATTTTCAACACTTAATTTGTACAATATTACCATACTTGCCAACATCTGACAATGAGAAATCATGTCATGACATGACATGACATGTCAAAAAGCGTGTGAAAACGCGTGACGTAGATGCGCACTTTTTAATATGAACAATTTCACATTATATGCAAATTTGTTAATATAAAAAACAATATTCTACTGTAAACTTTTATTGTATTCAACAGTGGTCTGTTTTGCTGCTTTTAAAGCAACACCACTAGGCACATAGTCAAAACAACTGCTGGTTTGGTTACATTTACTTGATAACAAGGCACACAATATATCATTGTCGAGTTCTGATCAGAATTCAGTGTAAATTTCTTTATAATTGAAAATGATCTCTCACAGTCAGAATTGATATTTGGCTGAACTAAAATAGCTTCATGAAGCTTTGAAAGAGTGTCATAATGTTTTTTTGCCATCTAAAATGTCATCTATGATCTCTGCCATTGCTCCCAACAAACTATACAATATATGTTGCTATTGCCTGGTCAAAACTGGGTAGTTCATCAGAAGACAGCTAATACTATGAGAACTGATCCAACAGTTCCGTGATATTTCCATCTCCTATGGCCTGTGGAAATCTGTTGGCTACATTTGAAACTGAAAAAGAAAAATATTTTATAATTGTTAAATGCTTAATCAAATAGCTATGTATTTTAGTTCTCCTCTCATATGTATTGTTATGATTGCAACACAGAGTGCACAATGCGTTACTCATCCCTCGATCATTTAAACTCGAACTCCCATATATAATTTATAAATCTTGGTACGTACACATCGTTTTCGCTTAGAAATCGGCTCTTTAGACAACGGTACAGGTCCTGAAAGCTACCTCTTTCTGTGGACATTTCCCCTAAGTGAATTTGAAAGAAAGTCCCAAAATCGTAAAAACTAATCACAAACTACTAACCTTAAGAGCTTTTGCTGTTCGTCCATATAGAAAAATAAACAATGGCCACCAAACAATTACTTCGAAATTAATGGTATTTATCGTGTAATAATGAAAAAAACCAGAGAATCGCGATATCACTAACGACCAAAAAATCAAAACAACGAAAAGCGTGTAATTGCGTGTAAAGTGGTGAAAAGCGTGTACACGCCATGTGATAAAATCCTCGCGTGTTAACCGTTGAAAAAGCGTGTATTACACGCGAATATCATGTCAGTTGGCAACTATGAATATTACTGCTGTACATTCTCGACTTAAAACCAATGGACAAATCACTAAAAAAAACATTTGACAACTATAGGAAATTATTGGAAGATGTGTGGGTTTAATTTCTTAGATATTGTCAATTTTACATGTAGAAATGGAAGAAATTATTTCCCTTATTAAACATTTTGTTAAACAAAATAGAAGAAAAGAGTTTTTTTTTTTTTTAACATTCATAAATTCTTTATTGCACTCCTTGCTGTTTTAACAAAATACTTAATGTACAGTATTCCATCAAATATCCCTGTTACACACATTTATTACTGAATATCCTGGGAGAATATACAGTAAAACTTATTTTATTTTATACATAGTCATTCTAATACAGTTCTAATTTTTCTCTATAATTACTTTATAAATAATCATAATACCATATAAGGTCATATAAGATCTTATACATTTTTAATCAAATGATTGATACTGGTATTTTTCCATGTGTTTTTAAAAATGCCAAGGTAGCTCCAATTTTCAAATCTGGTGAAAAAAACGTAGCTAGCAATTACAGACCAATATCTGTTTTGCCAACATTATCAAAATTAATAGAGAGACATGTATCTAAACATCTGTATAATTATTTGACAAAAATTCAAATTTTACACCCTTCCCAGTCTGGTTTTAGACCTAACCATTCATGTCAAACTGCCCTCATTAATATCATTGATAAATGGCTACATGAAATGAATAATGGAAATATCAATTTGGCAGTCCTTTTGGATTTTAAGAAAGCTTTTGATGTTGTTGATCATGAAATTTTATTTAAAAAACTTCAAATTTATGGCTTCCATGACGATACTGTTGATTTTTTTAAAATCATATTTGAGTGAAAGAACACAGCAAGTCCATATAAATAATCAGTTTTCTGATAAAAAGTTTATTAATTTTGGTGTTCCACAGGGCTCAATACTTGGTCCCATTTTGTTTGTTTTGTACATAAATGACCTTCCATTACATATCAAAAACTGCCATACAGACTAGTATGCTTATGACACAACTATACATACATCAGGAAAGAATATTGCTGATATGCAATTAAAAGTACAAGATGATCTCCAATGTGTTGAAAAATGGTGCCATGAAAATAACATGTTCATAAATTCGGATAAAACGAAATGTATGGTTAAAGGTACAAGACAAAGGCTGCTTTTAAATCAAGCGGAACCAGTTCTAACTATTGAGAATAATATTCTTCAAAAATCATCAATTGAAAAACTTTTAGGTGTTAGAATTGACTCTAATCTGTCCTGGACAGGCCATGTTAATTACTTATGTTCATCAATATCATCTAGACTTCATTTACTCTTTAAAATCAAGAAATTTCTAAATATTGATTCAAGAAAATTATTTTATAATGGTTATATTCTCCCACTGATAGATTATTGTTGTATTATTTGGAGTGGTTGTGCTAAAAATGAGCTAGTCAGAATAATAAAATTGCAGAAAAGGGCTGCAAGACTAATTTTAGATGCTGATCCACTTTCATCATCAGCACCTCTGTTTAAACAGCTTGGGTGGATGACAGTAGAGAACAGAATCTCATACCACAAATCTGTTTTGATGCAGAAATGCCTTAAGAACGAAGCCCTGTATATCTCACTGAAAAATTTAAAGAAATGCCAGAAATAAACCATTATTGTTTGAGGATTGCGTTTTGCAAAGAATTACAAGTTCCAAAAGCCAAAACAGAGCTGTATAAGAAATCTTTTATATATTCAGGATCTATTTTATGGAATAACTTACCAATATCCCTGAAAAAATCAACCTCAAGTACAAGCTCATTCAAAAAAGATTTTAAAAATTACTTGTTGGAACATTAAGAAGCTGTGTAATTTTATATGCGTAATAATTTTCACACACTTACTCAAACTTAACATATTGTTGAGGTAATTTGAATGATGCCAATACTATATGAATTTGTAATTTTTACCTGTTTTGAAAATTGTATATTTCATAACAATTTTTTATTTCATTTTTCTTATATGTGTGTTTGTTTGATTATTTTGTAATTGTTTGTTATATTTCAATGTATTTCATGCGGGCCTCAGGGAAGATTAGTGTTATAGCTAACTGTGTAACCCTCTTTAAATAAAGAATTATTATTATTATTATAAAAGTAAAGATGTTACACACACTATGTCATGAAATTTATGGAGAATAATTGTTTGTTCTACGGTTAATGATTCTTTTAATAATATCTGTTACGATCTATTGAACATGTTGAA
The DNA here is from genome assembly GCA_017311375.1 of Mytilus coruscus. Taxonomy (NCBI): domain Eukaryota; kingdom Metazoa; phylum Mollusca; class Bivalvia; order Mytilida; family Mytilidae; genus Mytilus; species Mytilus coruscus. Next base: position 76,661,096 of record CM029595.1, on the reverse strand, counting down.
CATGTGAATGAGAGACAGCATGGTTTACTGTTTCTGATACTTTTTGTTACTTTATACCTTTGGATTTATTTGAATACAAGTTTTTTTGGTAATGTTGATAATAATATAAAATGGTAAGTTATATTTTATAATGTTTGTTACAAAAAGGTGAGACATATCTCTGTGTTAACAGTTTTTATACCCCCGCTTTAAAAAAGTGGGGGTATACTGTTTTACCTCTGTCTGTCCATCCATCCGTCAGTCCGTCCATCCGTCCCATGAAAATTTTTCGTCGCATTTTTCTCAGGAACTACAATACAAGGATTTCTGAAATTTGGTTTCAGGGTTTATATAAGTCGGCTATATCGTGTGATGCGTTATCAGATTGATCACTCAACAACTTCCTGTTTACCGAACACTTACATCGTTTTACACAACACATCCAAGTTGAAAATTTTCGTCACATTTTTCTCAGGAACTACATTACAAGGATTTCTGAAATTTGGTTTCAGTGTTTATATAAGTCAGCTATACCGTGTGATGCGTTTTCAGATTCATCACTCAACACCTTCCTGTTTACCGTCAAATATTTGGGCTGGGGGTATCATCAGTGAGCAGTAGCTCGCAGTTTCACTTGTTTTTATTATTTATTACCTTTTAAAATATTTCTTTATTTTTAAAAAAAATAGTCATTATTCTTTCATTTATTGTTCTTTGCTTGTAGATAGAAAAATTACAAGATGGGAAACCAGGATTATACAAAGTATATGGAAAATATAATGATGGTACTGAATATAGTGATGAATTCAATACTGTAAGTAAACGAGAATTATTGGTTATTATTGTCTGTTGAAATCATACACAAAATGGGCTATCATCTGTTGAAATCATACACAAAATGGGCTATCGTCTGTTAAAATCATACACAAATTGGGCTATCGTCTGTTGAAATCATACACAAATTGGGCTGTCGTCTATTGAAATCATACACAAATTGGGCTATCGTCTGTTGAAATCATACACAAATTGGGCTATCGTCTGTTGAAATCATACACAAATTGGGCTATCGTCTGTTGAAATCATACACAAATTGGGCTATCGTCTGTTGAAATCATACACGAAATGGGCAGGGTAACCAAATATCTTGTTTAACCAGATGTTTTATTTTTTATTGAGATATCACAAATCTAGCTTCTCTTGAAGACAGTCTGCACTGTTAGCCACTAGTCCCATGTCCCACACTAGTAAAATTATATTCAGACTAATAAGTATTTGTCAAACTTTATTTAGACTCATAAGAAAAATGTCTGAATATAGGTCTTCGGACTAGTAGTTGGTAAAGATTTTGGTACAGACTGTGAAGACAGTTCAGCTTTCAACAAATACAAGAAAGTAACCAGGCAACAATAGATACTTGAACTCCAAAGTTATATGTTATATCGAAAAAAGTAAAAGAAAGTCCATGGAAATCTAAACACATACATGTTGTAAATATTAAATTAACATACTGTGGATTTATTAGGGCTATTCCATTAAAATGTATGTGGGAGGTTAGGAAGGGAAGTTTAATTATTGAATGTGGGTCATGGGTCTTTTTTCAGTATGCGTCTTTTACCATTATGCAAAATTATCTAAAAAATGGTTCTTGGATCATTTGGATGTAGGGATATTTTGAAAGTCCCTTCCTACCCTCCCACATACATTTTAATGGAATAGCCCTTATTATTTGTGGAATATCAATTTTCCTGGAACTCGTTGATATAGGTCATATACCTGAACCACAAATTTAAATGTTCAATTAAGTGCAAAACTTCAATCGGCTTTTATGCAGTCTTTGGTAAAACCACAAATTCAAATATCTATGAAAATTAAATTTATCCTTATAAATCCACAAAAAATTGGTACTAACTAAAATAATGAATACACAGTATATAGACAACCATCACTCTATTTGTAGTTTGTTCTCATAAAATACTTTGGTAAGTTAAAGTTTGTTGAATTTCATGGTGTTGTTTCTTGTTTGATGTGTCATTGTTATAGCACACAGGCTAAAGAATATGTAGTGGCTATATTTGTATTGTTGCTTCAAGTTCTTCTTTATCCAGACTGTCAAGTTTTAAAAGTTTAGTCGAAAGATTTATTTTTACAATTTCATTAATTTTGTATTTGTAGGTGATATTTGCCATTGGAAGAGATCCCTGTACACAAAATATAGGATTAGACAAAGTGGGAGTCCAGATGAACAAGTAAGATTTATATTGAAATGTATGTATGTATTTCTTTTCAGTGTAGAAATTCTCTAAGACCTTGCATTTTGACATGAGGTTTAGATACTATGACAGGTTTTTATGCCCCCACCGCTAGACGAAGGGGGCATTAAGTTTTTTTTTTCCACACTCTAACAAGTTTTCCTCATGCAAATTTTATGAAACTCAAACACAATGCTAAGAACCAAAACTTGCAGACAGAGTTCTAATTTGGCCCATGAGTCACTTACCATTCTAGAGTTATGCCCTTTATAACTTGGAAAATCACAATTTTTTTTTCATTTTTGCACTCTTTAAGTTTGCCTTATGCAAATTTTATGAAATCATACACAATGCTAAGAACCAAAATTTGCAGACAGAGTTCGAATTTGGGCAGTGAGTCACTTACTGTTCTAGAGTTATGCCTCTTTATAACTTGGAAATTGCAAATTTTTCTTGGAAAATTGCAAACCAGAAAAATTGTTACACAAGAAATAAAAACAAAACAGTGAAAATATGAAAATAACACACAGCACAAAAATACCTAAAACTAGAACAATAGAACTCTTTAAAACTAATAGTGACATCAAATGCTCTCAAAAAGTATTTTCATGTTTTATAAGTAAGCTTGAGCCGGGGCATTCATGTCCTCCGGCACATTCTTCTTTATTTTAAAACCATTTCATGTGGACAATCATAAAAAAAGCAATCTTCATAGATATAGTGCCAGCAAATATAATATTTTTATACAGAGAAAACTTTTACAGAAGAGTGCTATCAACAGCTGCAGAATGTTTTTATTCGAAATAAAATTTCATCTACCTGCTTGGTCTTGTGGAAGTGCGCTGGCCTTTAGTAGGGTTGGTTGTAGGTTTGATCCCCAGTAGGACCAGATCAAACTTGACATTGGTTTGTGTTGCTTCTCCATGATTCACTTGGCATTTAGGACGTTTAAAGAACAAAAACTGGTTGGCTTTGAGTAAGAAAAATATGTCCTGATAGGGTGACATGTCTTCCTGGGGAATGTAACATGTTTAACCAGCACACAAAAAATCTGACAGTGTGTGGTTCTTGCACAAAGCAGGTTTCATATTCATTTCACATTAACAACCTGAAAAAGGCATGTAATTGTTGCCACTGGACATTAAATAACCATTTAATAATCCTTATCACACAGTTAGTGTCAGTGCTAAAATTAGCACTTTAATAATAGATGATTTTTACAGTAAATATTAAGAGAATTAATATTGTTGACTTTTAACCTTTTTCAATAGATAAAAAATTAATAAAATTAAAATTATTGTCTTCAGTTCAAATCTCAAATGTGCTAGGCTTGTAGAATTTGTTTATTGAGTGGTCAGTATGGCTTGTGGATTCAAAACTTCATTGTAAAGCCTGCAAATTCTTATATCTCGATTATTTTTCAGAAATGGATTTGTGATATCAAATAATGCGGACCAAACAAACATCTCAAATATTTATGCAATTGGAGATATACTTGAAGGAAAACCAGAACTGACACCAGTAGCTATACATTCTGGTCGCCTATTGGCAAGGCGACTGTATAATAATGAAACTTTATTGGTACGTTATCTTGGACATACTTACTAATCAATTGTTGGCATTTTGACTATCTTCTGGAAAAGAGATAAGCCAATCTTTACAAATCCAAAGTAGTTGAGAATGGGTATCTATATATAAAAAAAGATAAGGAGATATGGAGATATCTGTATGGCATTATTGTATAAGTATGGCTGTTAAATAAAATGGAAAATTCTTCTTTTGTTTCAAAGTAAAAAATTATGATGTCACGTTAATTTGAATTTTGGCTTTGATCTACTGTGTATAAAGTAAATTGGTTTTGCCTTTGTAGACCGACTATTTAAATGTATGCACCACAGTATTTACCCCTCTAGAATATGGCTGCTGTGGTTACTCGGAGGAGGATGCTGTACAGAATTTCGGAGAGGATAAAATAGAGGTAGGCATGTTTAAAAATCTGGGAAAAAAAATTGACATTGAAGCCATTTCAAAGCAATGTATTGAATAGTGGACCACCACCACCACCTTGTATTCAAATAATAAAGAAATGACATGAGATACTAAATAACATTTTTCTAGCCTTAATCCTAGGACATTTTCACAGGATTTGCTGGCATTTATTTGGATTTCAAGAAATCATCACAAATCACGAAATGTTTTAATTACAAAATTGCACTTACTGTGGATCTATTTATTTCCAAGGATAGCAACTTACTTGTTATTTCCAAGGATAGCAACTTACTTGTTATTTTCAAGGATAGCAACTTACTTGTTATTTCCAAGGATAGCAACTTACTTGTTTTTTTCCAAGGATAGCAACTTACCTGTATTGAAGGAAAAATTTTATTTTGGTTAGAAGTTGATTACGTTTGAAAAAATTCTGCTACAAGCTTAAAGACACTTGTGTTCTGTTGAAAACTTAAATTTGGGATTCAGCTTTACCGATGAAACTTAGAATCTAAAATAAAATGGAAGCAAACAAGTTAGACCCTAAATAGAAAATAAGATCTGAAATAAATGAAAATAACCAGATTCTTGATTAGTACACTATCAGTGTGATGGGATAGGGATAATGTTATGTGTCTAAGCTGAATCAATATTACTCTGACAGAAAAAAAACAATGTCAGAGATAGTAGATTTCAACAATCCACACCTGCCAACACACCAGTGCTAGGAGAGAGAGTCCCTCATTTTCCTTTAAAAATCTGGAATCCCACTTTCCTGCTGCAAGTGAGGTCAAAAGCACCCTATGTTAACCCTCTTTGACAGAACTCACTCACTTTCATCATTTAAGTTGTTTTTCTGTGATTGAATTTGTTATTGCAAAAACAATTATTATTTGCATAGTAAAAACATAACATCTCAAGGATGTTGTTTTAATTAATTAAACACATGTATAGAGGTTAATACAAGATTTTGAATGGAAAAACAATGTCTCCACACATAATTTCCCTCCACTAATGGAGCTTGAAAGAAGGCGATCTCCCACTTTGAAGCTCCAAATGGTTGACAAATATGACAATCCCACATTATTTAATCAGTAACAGCAGAGAGCTATGCAATTACTGGTTATCATTGAGATAAAAAAAAGTGAATTTGAATAAATAATTATTTGCTAAATTTCAGGTTTACCACTCAAATTTTTGGCCTCTGGAATGGACAGTGGCAAAAAGAGAAAATGATGTATGCTATGCAAAGTTGATCTGTCTAATCCCAGAAAAGGTAATTTTATGTTGTATATAAATAGCATGTCAATTAAAGATTGGATTGTTGAATTGTTTCAAATGAACACAAGCAGTTCTAAGGACTTCTTTTTCTAGCCTTTGCCAGCAAAATATTTTTTTTAGAACTTGTTTTGCATTTTATTGTCGAGCCTGCGTCTTCTGTTGCAGAAAGCTCGACATAGGGATAGTAATCTGGTGGCAGCGTTAACTAACTTCTTAAAAGCTTAATATTTCGGAAGGTAGAAGACCTGGATACTTCATACTTTGTATATATATATATAACTTATGATATGAAGTTTCCGTCTGTCATATGTCCATTGTCCTTGACCTCATTTTCATGGTTCAGTGACTACTTGAAAAAAAAGAGTTAAGATTTTTTTGTAATGTTAATTTCTCTCTTATTATATGTAATAGGATAACTATATTTGGTATGTGTGTACTATGCAAGGTCCTCATGCCTGTCAGGCAGTTTTCACTTGACCTCGACCTCGTTTCATGGATCAGTGAACAAGGTTAAGTTTTCGTGGTCAAGTCCAAATCTCAGATACTATAAGCAACAGGTCTACTATATTTGGTGTATGTAATGATTGTAAGGTTTACATGTCCAACTGGACGGTGTCACCTGACCTTGACCTCATTTCATGGTTCAGTGGCAAAAGTTATGTTTTGGTGTTTTGGTCTTGTTTTTTTTTAAACTGTATGCAATAGGTCAACTATATTTGGTGTATAGAAATATTTTACAATGTACATGTCAGTCTGGCAGGTTTTATTTGACCTTGACCTCATTTTCACGGTTCATTGCGCAATGTTAAGTTTTTTTTGTTTTAGTCTGTTTTTCTTATACTGTATGCAATAGGTCAACTATATTTGGTGTATGGAAATATTTTATGATGTACATATCAGTCTGGTTGTTTTATTTGAAATTGACCTCATTTTCATGGTTTATGCTCAGTGTTAAGTTTTTGTGTTTTGGTCTGTTTTTCTTCAACTTTAAGCAATAGTTCAACTACATTTGGTGTATGGAATGATTGTAAGGTGTATGTGTCTGTCTGGCAGGTATCATCTGACCTTCACCTCATTTTCATGGTTCATTGGTCAATGTTCAGTTTTCCTGGTTAACTATTTCTTAAATACTATAAGCAATGGGTCAACTATATTTGATGCATGGAATGATTTTAAGGTGTTCATGTCTGTCTGGCAGGCTTCATCTGACCTTGACCTCATTTTCATGGTTCACTGGTCAATATATAATTTCCATGGTTTGGTCTGTTTCTTTTATACTATAAGCAATGTGTCATCTAAATTCGGTGTATTAAATTATTGTATTAAAGGTGTACATGTATTTCCGGCTTGGTTTATCTGACTGTGACCTCATTTTCTCGGATCATAAATGTTAATGTGATACTTGTAGTAAAACTTTATATTTAGGACTATCAACATAAAATCAGTGGTTAGTATAGTAGGCGAGACATTTCAGTGTGTGCACTTTTGTTTTTATTAAAACATATAGTTGTAAAGTTGTTAAGGGGCATAATGCCCTGCCTAGAAGTTCCGCCACAATTGACTCATGGTAGCATTTTGCTTCAGGTGTGGCAGGTTGTGGGTTAAATCCCATGCTGGGTAAAACCAAAGAATTTAGAATTGGTTCATTCTGCTTCTCCACTAAGATCCTAGACTAGGCACAATTATGTGTCCAAAGGAGTGAAAATTTTTCCTGACGACTTATACCTTGTGAGATAACACTATAAAAATCTTGTTTAGTGGGCAGTTAAGTACAAAGCAGGGTATCATTATGTTACATTAATATACTATTGCCTTGAAGTGAATATGCATGTTATATTTGTTTTTGGATGCATATATGATAAACAGCCATCAATCAATGGATCAAAACTTTTTAGTCAAAAGTCTCACAAAACATGTTTAACCCCGCTGCATTTTTGCGCCTGTCCCAAGTCAGGAGCCTCTGGCCTTTGTTAGTCTTGAATGTTTTTTTGTCCCCTGCGTAACACGTTGGAAAGGACATTGAAATACTTGTGTCTGTCCGTCCGGTCTTGTTAGCGCTCTCACATGTACAATTCTTGCCAGATTTTTATAAAACTTATACTATAGGTTAATATCAGCAATACCTCGGACAAGTTCTATAATGGATCGACTTTTTTTAAAAGAGTTATGCCCCTTGGAAATATCAAGTTTATGGAAAATGGCCTCATTAGCCCTCTCACGGGTACAATTCTTGCCAGATTTTTATAAAACTTATACTATAGGTTAATATCAGCAATATCTTGGACAAGTTTTGTAATGGTGGACGATCGACTTTTTTTAAAGAGTTATGCTCCTTGGAAATATTAAATTTATGGAAAATGGCCTCGTTAGCACTCTCACGGGTACAATTCTTGCCAGATTTTAATAAAACTTATACTATTATCTCGGACAATTTCTATAATGGTGGACGATCGACTTTGTTTTAAAGAGTTATGCCCCTTGGAAATATTAAATTTATGGAAAATGTTAGCGCTCTCATGGGTACAATTCTTGCCAGATTTTTATAAAACTTATACTATAGGTTAATATCAGCAATATCTCGGACAAGTTTTATAATGGTGGACGATCAACTTTTTTTTTAAAGAGTTATGCCCCTTGGAAATATAAAATATGCGCAATGTGGGGGACATTGGAACTCTGTTCTTTTATTAATTTTAGTTTATTTATATGTTTTGGAGTTTAGCGTGACTTCCATTTTCACTGAACTAGTACCGTTTTTTGGTATGTATAGTGCGCACATTTATACCCTGGGTTGTGTTTCTTGTAAGAGGGGTGCGCATTATACATGCCTACAAACATTTTCTTAGTCTTTTTTCAGGTCCGAAATCCGACAAAGAAAAAAACAGGTGAAGTGAAGAGTACGGAATTTTTCGCTAATACCTCAACTTTTATTATTTTTTACATGTTATATTTGTAATATGTATCTTATTGTACTTGATATGTTATGTTTTATTCAAATAAAATACATTTTATATCTCTGTAGTTACGTTTGTTTATCGTGTAAATTTGTCCATCTGTTTGCAATCCGGAAGTTTGCCATGTCTTAATAAAGACACAATGAAGCTTTTGTTGTCGGTTAATTTAGGCTCTGTGTTTCTTGTGGTCATAACTTACTGTTTTTGTATGTGTATGACCAGGCTGGATCGCATGTCAATATGTGGGGGTACTAGCTGACATTCTGCGGCCCAGTTCTGATCATATTATTTTGCAGGGGAACTAACTCAGAGCTTTGGGTTGGTAGAGCATTAGGTCCAGCTTCCTTTGGCAATACGGTTAATAGTCAATAAAACACTAAGTTGGATGTTCATATAATAATTATTCACACAGTAGATATATCATACATATTTACATAGCATGTATATGACTTGAACAGATCTAAGTCACCATATTTTGATACAATCCTTAATCACGTACACTTCACATCTAAAGAGTTCATAGTAAAATCAATGTCTTTTTTTGCAATATCACTTTTCAGAACTTTCTTATTAGTCTCAGCCCTCAACTGCCCTTTTTAAAACAATCTTTTTTTTTTATTTTATTAACAACCTAACCAATCAAAATACATAACTCCCAAAAAGGGGAGGGTTATTCTATTAAATTCACTTATTGAACTCTGTTCCCTTAGATACCATTTTATCACTTAACACTGTCAAACTAAAGGATTAATTATGTAAGAAATTAAAACATCTATATCTTATCTAAAAATAGGAAATGGCTTATTAGCTTACAAATGCTAGTTCTTTGTTTTTTATATTACATTTATCAAAAATGTCATAATTGTAACAAGTTAATACTCAGTTTTGACATATAAATCTCAAGCCAAACAATTTAGCATTATAAACTTAGGGAAAATACAGATTTATTAAATACAATCATATAAAATTATTGCCAATGAAAAATACATCATTTTTCATTGGTGATATGTGTTCATCATGGAGAGTAGAAGATAAGTGTATGAAAATTGAATAAACCACGCTCGTTTTGAAAAGATAAACCACCATTTTTAGCTCACCTGGCCCAAAAGGGCCAAGTGAGCTTTTCTCATCACTTGGCGTCCGTCGTCCGTCGGCGTCCGTCGTCGTCTGTTAACTTTTACAAAAATCTTTTCCTCTGAAACTACTGGGTCAAATGTAACCAAACTTGGCCACAATCATCATTGGGGTATCTAGTTTAAAAAATGTGTCCGGTGACCCGGCCAACCAACCAAGATGGCCGCCATGGCTAAAAATAGAACATAGGGGTAAAATGTAGATTTTGGCTTATATCTCTGAAACCAAAGCATTTAGAGCAAATCTGACATGGGGTAAAATTGTTTATCAGGATAAGATCTATCTGCCCTGAAATTTTCAGATGAATCGGACAACCTGTTGTTGGGTTGCTGCCCTGAATTGGTAATTTTAAGAAAATTTTGCCGTTTTGGTTATTATCTTGAATATTATTATAGATAGAGATAAACTGTAAACAGCAATAATGTTCAGCAAAGTAAGATCTACAAATAAGTCAACTTGACCAAAATGGTCAGTTGACCCTTAAGGAGTTATTGCCCTTTATAGTCAATTTTAACAATTTTTCGTAAATTTTGTAATCTTTTACAAAATCTTCTCCTCTGAAACTACTAAGACAAATTTAACCAAACTTGTCCACAATCATCATTAGAGTAACTAGTTTAAAAATGTGTCCGATGACCCGCCAGCGAACCAAGATGGCTGACATGGCTAAAAATAGTACATAGGGTAAAATGCAGTTTTGGCTCGTATCTCTGAAACCAAAGCATTTAGAGCAAATCTGACGGGATAAAATTGTTCATTAGGTCAATATCTATCTGCCCTGAAATTTTCAGACCAATCAGGCAACACGTTGTTGGGTTGCTGCCCCTGAATTGGTAATTTTAAGAAAACTTTGCACCTTTTGGTTATTATCTTGAATATTATTATAGATAGAAATAAACTGTAAACAGCAATAATGTACAGCAAAGTAAGATCTACAAATAAGTCAACATGACCAAAATTGTCAATTGACCCCTTAAGGAGTTATTGCCTTTTATAGTCAATTTTTTACAATTTTCATAAATTTTGTAAATTTTTGTAAATTTTTACAAAATATTTTCCACTGTAACTACTGGGCCAAGTTCCTATAGATAGAGATAATTGTAAGCAGCAAGAATGTTCAGTAAAGTAAGATCTACAAACACATCACCATCACCAAAACACAATTTTGTCATGAATCCATCTGTGTCCTTTGTTTAATATGCACATAGACCAAGGTGAGCGACACAGGCTCTTTAGAGCCTCTAGTTTTTTAATGTATCAGGTTATCGCCAGTCATGTGACTTAATATTGTAAAGTGATGATTTAGTCTATGAGAAGTCTTTTTTTTTATAAATACGTTTCTACTTTTTACTTTTTAAACAGTAACGACTGTTTAAAACCGTTCAAGAAATTATGATTGAAAACATGATTATCCCATAATTGTAACCTGAACGAATTTAATTATGAACAAGGTGAACCTGTCATTGATTGTTTTGACATCGATTAGACCCATTGATTGAGGTGTGATAATCCAGATTAACAGCTAGAATCAACAAACAAAAAATAAAAATTATGAGATTTTAACAATTTATTTCGGCACTAATTCTTAACCTAAAATGAAATAATACAAGATAATACAATTTCGTATTAATTACGTATTCCGTACGGAATTCACCGACATCGGTGACCATTTAAAAAACTTCCAGTTTAGACTTCCTGTTTGCCAACAAACGACAAACATTAACTTGTGGGTTATAAAAAGAAGATAACTATTAAAATTCTTTATTCAGCTACAATAATTCTTTCCATGATATTAATCATGACTTCTCATTAATTCCTTGCCGAAAAAAATCACGCTCAAGCATCATTTTACCGATTTTGGAGCTGTGACTTTTCCGAAAATGTCTATGTGTATTATACGAAGAAGAAACTTCTTTTCTCAAGTTTCTTGGACCATAAAGGGGGTGCGCACAATACACAAATGCGCACTATGCATACCAAAAGACGGTACACATTTTTGTTAGAGGCCAGCTTAAGCCCGCCTCCGGGTGCGGGATTTTCTTGCTGTGTTGAAGACCCATTGGTGGCCTTGGGCTGTTTTCTGCTCTTTGGTCGGGTTGTTGTCTCTTCGACACATTCCCCATTTCCATTCTCAATTTTACTGATTAATTTATTTTCCAGGAAAAAGTAATAGGCTTCCATGTCGTGGGTCCAAATGCTGGAGAAATTACTCAAGGCTTTGGAACTGCAATTAAATTAGGGGCCACTAAAGCTGATTTTGATAGGACCATTGGCATACATCCAACATGTGCTGAGGTAAGAATATAAATGTTGGATAACAATATAAGTGTTCATTACAAATGTATCTGAAAGACCTCATTAAGTATAAACACAGAAGATCAAAAGATTTGGTATTGAAATGGCTTAAAAGTTATGGAGGATCAAAACTGAATTGGCTAAGCAGAAAAGCTAAAAATATTTGAGATAAATTTTTTGAGTTACAACCATAGTTTACTATATATTTACAGTCAAATTATTTAAAATAAAGGCTTGAGCCTTGGCTTCTGGGTGGATGATATATTAAAAAAAAATGACAGTTTCCTGCCATCATTACTGACCAAATGTTATAAAAGAGTAATACCAATTTCATTGGAGATGACACATGTTTCTTAAAAAACCTGTAATCAGTGGTTTGAGAAATTAACAAATTTTCTGTGTGTGAATGGGATTTTGCAATACATAATATTTAAGATGAAAGTGGTGAAAATCAAATAGAATTCATCTTTTACATCTGAAGATAGTTTGTATCAAAGCTTATTCTAGCATATCTTGCACTGATGAATATTAATGAAATATTTTGGCATTTGTGCTGATAAAACAATTGTTTTATTTGCCAATTTACAAGAAAGTAAAATCAATACTGGTATTAAGTTTTATACAATTTATTGATATGATTACAACAAGTTAACTAATACATTTTTTAAATATCTACCTGAATCATAAGGTCATCTGCAATGCAGCTAGTTATACTCATCTGCTCATGTTAAGTAATAACCTGTAATTATTATCTCATGCTCACAAAATGTGTGTCATTATTCATTATTGGTATATGTATTTTCATTACTAGGAGTTTTATTTTTTGTGTAAGATAAAATTGAATGATTGGTTTTTGGAGGAGAAATTTAAAGCTCCCATTGAATGACCACTACAACGAAGAGTAGTAAAGAAACAGTTCAACTTCCAAAAATTTAAGGTGGTACCTAACACTACAGGAGATAACTCTGTAAAAATTAGCTAAACGTTTTAATCACGTTGTTTTGTTAAGGAAATATTAAGCTTCTCAATGATCAAAATTAGTGTTTGTCAAACTGCTATATAACCAACGAAATTTTTCTGATAAAGTGGTTGGTTCAAATTTTTTGAAATTTTTACATTTTTGTCAAAGGGTCAAAGTAAACATTTTGTCAAAATTTTATGAAAATTAAACGAGCCAAATTAATATTAGTCAAGGTGTTGGGTACCACCTTAAATTGCCTGACAAACACAAACTAATTTATTATGGAAGGTTTTAATTCCTTTGCAACAAAAATTGTACTGCTCAAGTTACTGGACATGCAGATTTATTCAAATTCCTCTTTAAATAACTCATTTCAGTTTCAACACACACAAACAAAGTTTTAAGTAGGTCTTGATAAAGTTTGAGACAATTGTGGGATAATTTGTTATCAGAAAGAGTTGTCTCCTCATTTAATTTTTTTCAATGCTTTTATTTTCAGACATTTACCACACTGGATGTCACAAAAAGAGGTGGTGGTAGTATAGACACTGCAGGTTGCTGAGGTTAGATTCTGCTGTTGAATAAAGTCTCATCCCAATCTTTCTTCTAAATTATAAGACAAAGTGCTGATAGGACTTATATCATTAACAATATGTGACATGTTAAATGTATTACATGTATGGAGTTTAGAAATAACTGTGTAAACCAAATTGAAGACAATCTCACTATCTGTTTACATGTAATAATGTTTTTGAATTTTAGGAAACCGTGATAGCTGTACAAAACTCTGAAAAGCCATCTTACAAAACTCTTGCCAGACTTTAAAAGAAGTTAAAAGAGATTATGATATTTCTTGATAAAATAAAAACCACAAATGTTGAGCAGTGTATTTCAGAACTTTATATATAGAAGACCTGCTGACTTATGTAAAATCTGCAGACAGATATATTATTGTATGTGTTAAAATGTATATTTACCAATGTCTTTCATGACTGTTGTCAGCTGTGGTACATTCCAAAGTAACACCAAAGAGACTCAACACCTCTGTTATACTAACACCATCTTTAGTGTGCAGAATTTTTAGCAATTGTGTGGTTTATTTTCAGGTTTTTTTTATTATGAGTTATCATTACAAAAAGATTCGTCTATTTTTCAATGAGATTTCTGTATAAAATAATCATGATATATTTATAGGTCAAGTTGAAGTAATTCAGGAATTTTATTTTTATATTTGTTAAATGATTTTGAATATGGTTCTAATTTTGAGTTTCACAGAAATTTGTAAGGTACCTGTAGATTTTTGTAAGCATTTTTCTGAATCTGTTCCTTATTAAATATGTGATCATTTGTAAATAACTTGATAGAAAACCACATTTCAAGGGTTCTCGAAAGAAAACAAACATGGGAACCATAAAAAGTTCTTGAGTATTTGATTTATATCTACCAGTTCTGTTACACATACATATATTAGGAAATTTTAAGGACTACTTCAACTTGACCTTAATTTTGAATGAAAATTGAGATGTAGGTGATGTTCTTACATTCAAGTTTAAAATTTTTTGCCAGATTATCAGCCATTGTCTATAGAAGCAGTATTTGGGAATGAGATCAACAGCAGGAGTTAAAGGTCATAAGGGCTACAATATAACTGTGCATTTGTGTAATGCCTGAATGATGGACATGTTTGTAAACCTCAGAGTGAGGCTAGACATGACCGGAAATGTTATTTGGTAGCTCTTAGTAATTATAAGATATTTGATATTTTTGTTTGCTACTTTATATATCAAGAAATTCATTAAATGTTAATACAATGTATTTATATTAAGGTAGTTAAGCAACAATGTAAATATCTTTTTAATGGTTTATTTTTTTTAGTGCTAGTTTGTTTTTAATATTGTTCATATTTATATTATTCTGATTATTAAAATTGAATGATGTTATTTATTGGCTTCATTAAGATTTGACTACATTTGACCTAATATCTAACCCATCCCAATATGAAAAACAATGAGATTCAAGATTACCAGTTTTTACAGCTGATTTATTTGAGTATGTATGAAGATCAAAGAGGTTCAGGATTACAAATTTTTACAGCGAATTTATTTTTTGAGTATGTATGACAAACGATGAGGTTCAGGATTTAGTTTGAATGTTTGTAATGTGAACCAGCAAATTGATATTACCTATCGAAGATTGACAATCATTATCACCAGCCAATCAAATCATGGAACGGGTAACAAAAGATGAACAGGAAAGAAAAACCTGCAAAACTGACATGTTACTGTTAAACTACAAGTAACCTTCATTTTTAGCTAAACACTTAGTAGCTAATAAAGAATTCAGCATACTTAAATTTTATGAGTACACACTCAACTATAATAGCTGTAAATTCAAAACCAAGGTAATATTAATAAAGTAAACTACCATGACAATAACTGGGGTGTAATTAGGTTAGAATATGGTTGAATTGACTTATTGATTTGAAAACTGATTACAGATATTTTCAATGTTGAAGATTTTTACAATTTAAATACATTTTTTTATTTATATGTTCATGCTTTACCTTACCGAACAATGACATTTGAAGAGATTTTGTTTAGATGTTAGAACTGAAAGCTCTGTAGATATAAAAATAGTTAATTTTAGGGAAAAATGAATTACTTCTTCATATTTTTGTAATTTCTTTTTGGTGTCTGTTATTTTGATTTTAATGTTATTGATTTAGCACAGCTGCATTGTCTTAAAACTTTGGTTGTAACTGTCCTTCTAGTTTATTTGTAATGATCTGAAAAACTGAAATAATTAAATTTAAAAGAAATTGAATAGTTATGATTTCATATCAAACCCATTGTGTCCAAGTATATCACTTACATTTAGTGGCATCTTTACCAAGGAATTTTTCTGCAAGAAAGTTAGTGAAATTGTCATTAGTATCATTTTCAGCTCATTTGACTTATGGCCCATGTAAGATGTTACTAACACTTAGGGTTCTTAGTCATTGACTGTCTTTGATGACTTTAAAAAACAATCTTTTCAGGAACAACTTGACTAATCTCAACCAAACTTGAGCTGGAAAAAAGTTAAATAACAAAAATACCAAACTTCATGGAAAAGTCCATTTCCTTATGTAGAAAATGGTGGATTAAACCTGGTTTTGTAGCTAGCTAAACCTCTCAATTGTATAACAGTAGCATAGAATTCCATTATATTGACAACAATGTGTGAGCAAAACAAACAGACATAATAGGTAAAAATGTCAAAAATTGGGGTATAGCAGACAACATTGTGTAATAATCTTAATCAATATAAAAACTAACAACTGTGTCAACAAAAAAAAAAATGGTGCATAGACACTCTTTATGACCCTTAAGGTATCTAGTATAAGGTCTATATTTATTGAACATGGTAAGCCATGGCTACAAATAGAACATGAGAGAAAATAAAATGATATCTGGAGAGCAATCAAAGAAAGAGACATTCATCTGGAAAGTGAAAAAAACCAAACATACTTAGAAAGATGAGTTCTTACTTCTTTCAATTATCAGACAACTCCTAATTGTCTCGTCTTGACGGAGTCAAAAGGTAGACATAGGTATCCTGTTCCTGGCAGCGGCATCAACAATGTATTAGTTTGTGATTAGGTCAGTTTATGGGGAACCTCTGTTGGTAGGTCAATATTTGCATATTTGGTATGCAGTTGTATAAGCATTGGCGCATCTCATTTTCATGGAGATTATTGGGCAACGCCCTCTCAGTCATGGTCTATTGACTTTGAAGCCTTTGCTTAGTTTTGTGTATCAGTTTGTGATTAGGTCAGTTTATGGGGAACCACTAGTGGTAGGTCAATGATATTTGGTATGCAGTTGTATTAGCATTGGCACATCTCATTTCTATAGAAATTATAATTATTTGGCCACCCCCCTTTTTTCCCCCACAGTCATGGTTCATTGACTGAATATTTGGCATAACTTACATGTGTTATATCTTCATTTCCTATCTATTTTTTGTTTGGTTTGGAACGGTGCTCCTTTTAAAAAAAACTTCTATATAACTGCCCAAAATGTGTATCTTTCCAAGATGATCTTGGAATCGTTGACTTTATCATTAGAACTTTAGAGGATATAAAATGTTTATCTAGCACCCATCGGAGATCTTGCTCATTCGAATCCATACTTGAGAATATTTAGATAAAATCGAACTCCCTACCCATCCCACCTTTATGGCAACAGCGAAAGTCATATTGGTCAATACATCTGGAAAATTAATCATGCTTATGTTTTTACATCATAATTTAATTGTTTAGTTTTATTTCACAGATTGCTCGCAAATCAATCATTTTTTTTTATATCGGTGCTTGCCTGAATATATTTTGTGGGTAATTATATCTACAGGTAACCATAACAAATGATATTATTGTCACCTACAATTTCCGTATGAAATCGGGTCCCTGTCCGGAAATACAATTCGGCTATTAGTCATGGAAGTAACAATCATTTCTTATTGTTTCTTTTTGTGGGTAATCGTAGACAGTGCCTTTCTTGATTTAGTCAGATTTGTAGATACGAAAAGTAATTACTAGTGTAGATCAACTAAATATGTGGTCATATTGACTTCTTTTTTTCAGAACTCTTTTATACATCCTATAAACATATAAACTTGTATCACCAAACGACATGATAATAGGTTAATAAGTACAAGAGATTTGAACTAAGAACATAACATAAATTAAGCATAAAATGTAGCAGAGTACCCTATTTTTTTGGGATGCTCCTATACTAACCGAGATGTATCCTGACGTCAAGAAATAAAAGATACTTCTCAATTACCCTACATGCATCATTGGACCAAATTAAATGTTGGCCAGTTGACCAGGAAATAACAAGGTACACCCATTTTAAATTTGATGTTCGGATGAATTCGGTACATACACTTTTGTATGAAATTACATGATTGAACTGGTTGTTTAGCACTTAACGTTCCATTCATCATGTTCATATGATTATCATTCTATTTTAAAATGAGACGTGGATGTGTATCAGAACAGCGAAGGGACGTCGCGGTGTAGTGTTTCATCCCACACAATAAAGCCGACGCCCTACTCAAGGAGAGCTGTATTATATTAACTTATATTGTGCGACCAACTTTCTTGATAGGAAACGCTGATTTCAAACTTGACAAGTATATAACACATGAAAGAATCGGAGAGTTATGTATGTTAGCAATTTGTATTGGATTATTATGGAGCAGGATCCTCTTACACGTCCAGAGTAGCTACGGCCGCCTCGGTTTTTGATGGGGTTCATCTTGCTCAGTGTTTAATTTTCTATGTTGTGTTTTGAAGACTTATTAATCTTTTCTTTTTTTTGTGCGATGGCGCCATTTTCTCTTCGACTTATGAGGTTTTTGATGGGGTTCATCTTGCTCAGTGTTTAATTTTCTATGTTGTGTTTTGAAGACTTGTTAATCTTTTCTTTTTTTGTGCGATGGCGCCATTTTCTCTTCGACTTATGAGGTTTTTGTGCCCCTTTCGTATCTTTCGCCCGTATACGTACTTGGTTTCCATACAACTCATTGCATAAGTCAAGAATCTTTCAAAGTAAAGACATATATTATATAAAATTGTTGCTGACTGCGAAGTCTAAAATCGATGCATACAATGTCACAGTCAACAAAAAATTACAAGCTCGGCGAGTCAAAGCAGGCCCGTTAAGGAAGTGTCTTTTTGATAAGTTTTAAATGTATAATTTTGTAAATGTTTGAAATAATATAATATTTACATAGAATAGTTTGTTTAACTTTTATTTTGTTTTGAACAATATACAGCAAGCATTAGAAATAACTCAATAATGTATACACTTGATCTCATGAACGTTTCGTCCAAGACAATTTTAGTTTTAAAATTTGTTTAGCATTCAATTTCCTTATCTACATTGTTGGGTTAAACTTTCCTCTCGTTTTGAACAATATACAATATACAGAAAACCATCAAGCATAAAAGTTAACATTGAGTACAGGAACAAATATAAAAACTTGATCTAACGAAAGTTTCGTGCATCAAAGCGTTAATTTTCAAATTTATATAGCATTTAATTTCCCACAGATTTTTTAACTTTCTTTTGTTTTAAACAATAAACAGGAAGCCATAAAAATAGAAAAGCCACAATACATATATACACCTGATCTCATGAAAGTTTCATACAAGACCATGGTAATTTTCAAATCTATTCAGCATTTAATTTCCTTATTTACATAAAATTGTTGGGTTTAATTTTCATTTTGATTTGAACAATATACAATTTACAGAAAGCCCTGAGAAAAAAAAAAAAAAAAAAAAAAAAAAAACAAAAACAAAAACAAAACTGACATCAAAGTAGAATGACAATTTATACACTTAAAAACGTTTCGTGCAATAAAAAATTCATATTCAAATTAATCTAGCATTTAATTTCTCTATCTTCATAGATTTGCTTGTTTTAACTTTGATTTTGTTTTGAACAATACACAGACAAACGTCAAAGATAAAATCTTATGTAAATCTGTTCGAAAAAAAATGCACAACTGACCCGTTGAATATTTCGTATAGAACCAGGTCAATTTTCAAATTGATTTAGCAATCAATTTCCTTATTTGACTAAAAGACCAATGGCAACACCCATATTCTTCTACATATAAAACTTCCATTCATTAATTTAATTGTGAAAATAGAATTCAGAGCGATATTTGTTTTTTTTTTTAATGTACGGTGCAAATAGTGCTTAAATGCAATTTTGAGAAAATTTTCAAAATAGCCATAATTCAAATGATTTAAAGAAAAACTAGTTCGGATGTCTTTTTGTTTTGCTCACACATTGTTGTCAATATAATGGAATTCTATGCGACTGTCATACAAGTGAGAGGTTTAGCTAGCTTTAAAAACCAGGTTTAATCCACCATTTTCTACATAAGGAAATGCCTGTACCAATTCAGGAATATGACAGTTGTTTTCCATTCGTTTGATGTGTTTGAGCTTTTGATTTTGCCATTTGATAAAGGACTTTCCGTTTTGAATTTTCCTTGGAGTTCGGTATTTTTGTTATTTTACTTTTTTCCACCAATTTTTCTTTTTTTTAAATATTCAAGTTGACAATTCTTGTTTCAATTTCTCCCAGAACACTGTATTGCCATATTCGTCATTCGGAAACTCTATGTACGATTGTGATTGTACCAGTTCCAATAAAATCAGAGGTAAAGTCTTGGTTGGAATTTGGTCAAGAAAGATTAAATATACAATGTTTTCTCCATCTCGTGAGTAAATACTCTCCATTCGAGCCATATTAAATTCAAACATGCACCAGTGCGAGTTTAAGAAATTGTGACTGATGATGCAAACTGTCTTATGACTTCTGTGTATGGCATCAGTAATGTTGGCAGCGATGTCTTTTCCAACAAGAAAATCGCGTTTATGAGCGCAAACCCGCAATTCTCCATCTCTTTCAACATGTGTAATAAATTTGTTATGTACAAACAACTGGTCTTCGTCCGCATATGAAACAAATACATCAAAATCGTAAGAAAGATCGTTTTTGAATATGCTCGGAGTTCTTTTATATTTTAATTTTGCCATGAAGTAAAGATATCTAAGCTTCCATCGATATCTATATACTATGCCAGTGGTTACTGTTACAACGGAAAGAACCAACGCCGAACAAATACCCAATATCAAACCAAGATACGAAGAACATTCTTTTTCGAGCATTTGTTCAAGGTCTTTCGGATGTGCCAGAGAAATTTTGGTAAGATTTGACAACTGACATGAATAAGATGTTAACCCTTTAAAACGAATCTCTGTTTCTGCCATCCATCTTATAAAGTTAATGTTGCTACATACACATTGAATTGGATTCTCGCTTAAGTCTACTGTAAGATTTGTACTGTATTTTGCAACTGTCTCAAGATTGGCTGTTGCATTATCATCCAAAAATCGTATCATATTGTTTGAGATATCCAACAGAGTTAGTTTTCTCATATGGTCAATTTTAAATTGCATGTTTTCTAGCACATTTCTTTTTAAATGTATTTCTTTTATAGATTGAATAGACCCAAAAATCAAATATGGCAATTTTGGTATTCTGTTGTCTGACAAGTCAATGATTTCTAGTTTTTCCAAATGTTTGAAAATCTCTCCTTTTTCATCATTTGGCAAAACAAATCCTAACAAATTATTCTGGAGCAGAAGACTCTTGATATTTTGAGTTCCTGTAAAAAATACGTTAGAAATGTTCGAACAGAAATTGTTTGACAAATTAAACTCTTGTAAATGATACAAACCGAGTATTGGACCTTTCAAAGAATAGAATACGTTGAAGGAAAAATCTACCTTTTCCAGTACATTATCACTGAATCTAAGCCTTGGAATCTCAAACTTCGTTGAACTAGCCGTGTAATACAAATCAGTTAGATTTTCAGGTAGATTAATTGTGCTAAAGTAGTTTATTTTTAAACCAGCATTATATATCCTTATTTTCCTAGACCATGTTGAAACCTGTTGTGTGCCTACAACATTTTTATACTCATATAGAGTTTGTTCAACATCCGTTTCTTTCATATCAGACATACAGAAATCTTCATCACCTGGTGAGTGAGACATACCTGTATTTGAAACATTGATAATCTTTGCTGATAACTGTCGAAACTCGAACATATATAGTCCGTATGAAAGCTGATTGTCACCAATCGAAATTTTTTGTATTGTTTTTGGCAACAGACTTATTGCCCCTGTTTGTATTAATTGAATGCGATTGCTGTCAACATATATTTCTCTTAGTTTAGTATGCCTAAGGGGTGCAAAATCCTCCATCTTCAAAATCTGATTCATGGAAAATGTCGGAACTAACTTTTGAAATTTGAAAATTTCAATTGATGTGTTTGATAAATCATTGGTGACATTTCCTAGTCCTCGAAATCCCAGCCGCGTGTTATAAGATATATCCAAAAATTGAAGATGTTGCATATGTGCGAATGTCCCTTTCCATATGCTGTACAAGCTGTTGTTTGACACATCTAAATAACGTAACGTTTTGATTCCTTGGAAAGTGTTATTATCAATTTTTTTAAGCTGGCATGATGAAGACGATAAATCCAAATCGGTCAGAAATCGTAGTCCTTTTAACTGCTGACCGAACGTCATCCCGTTTGTAAAAGTTGCATTTAAAATTTCAAGACTGTGAACCAAAGATATGTCTGGGAATATAGTAAATGAATTATTCCTTAAGTTCAGGTGTCGTAGATTTTTAAGATGTTTAAAGCATACTTTTGGCAGTTCTTGGTTGTCTTTCCCGAGTTGGTTGTATTGTAAATTCAAGCGCAATAAATTGTTCAGTCCTTTAAAAGAATTAGGCATCAGTTTAGCAAGAATGTTATATGAAAAATCCAAGTCTTCAAGATCATTGTGACTAGAGAAGATTCCTTCTTGTATATATTCTATCTGATTTTGCGCTAAAATGAGTGTTTTTGTTGAATTAGGAAACGTCGGAATATGAGATAAATTCCTTCCCGAGCAGTCAACTCGGTACTTTTTATGAGTGCTACATCTAGTATTCCTCTTTGATTTACTAACTCCAGATACTTCAAGATGGAGGCAGATGGTCGACATAACCAACCCAATAATAATTAAAGAAGTCCAAAGCATGACGTCACTCTAAGAAAAAAATAAAGAGGCTAAATAAGATATGTAGACATTGTTTAATATTTTTATTTTAGTAATTGAAAAGTGTTCAGAGTCCTATCTAACTCGCACGGGTCATGTTTTTGTTGTTGCTAATTTACAAAGAAACAGTCATACCGAAGGCATAACGTAGTACCAAGACACTTAATTTTTACTGAGTTCAAATGGTATATTCTTCCTTTTTTTGTTTATATTTAGATGAAAAAGTAGATAACCGATATTATATTCTCCAAAATATATTTAAAAGATATAAATCAAAGTAAACATAAAAAACGAGAGAATCACATTAACTCAAAGCGAGTCCTGGATTAATATAGTAAGCGTCTCCTGCTATGTATGCATTACCCGCCACACTCAGTCAACATTCACAATCAGGAATAGGTCATAATACATAAATTTACAAATCAGACGACCATTCTGGTATCTAAAGAACTAAGACCACCATATCATGTCACAAATGAGTTGAGACACGAACGTATCGTATCAATCAACGTTATTTTAAATCTATGTAGAGTCGATTAGTATAAAATCTCAGTAGTTCTTCATCCTAATTGTGCTACGACAATATCTGTGAAAACTCGAACGAATAACACCACATTTTCAATAGTTAACCTATTCTTATAAATACATATACATAAAAAAATACCTAAATCTTGAGATGTTGCAAGAAAATTGGTAAAAATACTGTATGTTATTAATAAATAGATAGCATAACTAAAACTATATACATACATACATGGACGATGTTCCTCTATTAACGAATATGCAATGAAATATGAAAAAAAGGTGTTTAAAATTGATGGGACCTTTGAATCCATTGTCAATATTAATATTTTCCTTGTAATTGTTTCCGTTTACATTTGAAATGCGACTAACATACCATACATAATGATCTTCCATGGTGATACAAATAGTTTCGATTTCATAATGTTTCTTTTTGATTAGCAGACCTCCATAAATTCGAATAACATGATATTCTTTCTTTTAAAAAATAAATTAAAGAATACAAGATGATGAGAAAAGCAGTTTAAATTTTTGCGACAAATTTGTTTAAAATATTTCCATGTGAACAAATACCTAATGTACCAACCTCAATGTGTGTCTCTACCAGGTGTTAACCTCAATTGAAAATGCGAAATTCTGCGTATATATGTATTGCTAGGCAGAAAAGATCAAATTAAACACTTGAAAATGCCAATCCTGCGTACATGTGTATGAAGATAAAACAGGGGAAACTAGGGAAAAATATCAATAACAATTCTTTCTCATAACTCTGTACATATATCAGAATTCGGAATTACACGAGCAAAACACACAGGTGCAACATGTGGAGCAGGATCTGCTAATAGTTTGGGGACAAATAAGATAACCTCTGATTTTTAGTTAGGTTCGTACATGTATTGATCAGTCTTTAATTTTCTATTTAGTGATTTGTAGAATTTATTTGTCTTTACGTCGTTCTTCGATTTTCAACATGGCGTTGTGAGGTTATCTTAAACTATTAGGTTTGAGTATTCATTTGGTATCTACCGTCGCTTTTTTAATGACTTTTGTGTGTTGAGCACAACCCTGTTCATGAAGTCGGTATTGTGCCAACATGCATGAGCGTAGGGTAGCAATCTAGATAATTAAAAGCCATACGATGGAGCAGAGGGTATATGCTACTATTGAGACCATTGGGACATTGACATTGGCCATCTAAAATCATGTGACGGGTATTACCAGCCCAGTAGTCAGCACTTCTGTGTTGACATGAATTATCATTGATATGGTCATAATTATAAATTAACTGTTTACGAAACTTTGAATTTTTGAAATACTAAGGCTTTTCTACCTCAGGAATAAATTACCTAAGCTGTATTTGGCAAAACTTTTAGGAATTTTTGGTCCTCAATGCTCTTCATCTTCGTACTTTATTTGGCCTTTTTAACTTTTTTTTATTCGAGCGTCACTGATGAGTCTTTTGTAGACGAAACGCGCGTCTGGCGCAAATACAAAATTTCAATCCTGGTATCTGTGATGAGTTTATTGTCAGATGTTTGTTTGAAGTTGTCAATATCAAAGAAAAGGTCAAGATAAGAAGCAGTCATTCTTGATTTGGAAGTATTCCTTATCACTAGCTTACTGGGATATAAAACATGTAAGCCCTAACTGAAACTTGGGTTATAGAATAACAGGACATCTTGATATATCTAAACTTCCAATTATAGAATAGGGCAAAATGGTTTTCTTTTAATCTTTGAGAAGGTTCTGTATTTCCAATAGACTATTTTCATATTACCGACTTTTGACTCCGGATTATATAATTTGTTGACTGGTTACCTTGGACATCATGGTACTCGGTCAAGTAAGAGCAACCAAAATAAGTAAAATCAAACATATAATCGGTGTAATTTGAGGGGAAAGTTTACTGTTTTCCGATGATTTTGTAGTGAAAAAAAAATGTTAAGCAGGAATTTCCCCCAAAATTGTACCGATTAATAGATTGGTTTTACTTTTTTAGCTTGCTCTTACCTGACTTGGTACCATGATGTCCAAGGTAACCAGTCGACAAATTATATAATCCGGAGTCAAAAGTCGGTAATATGAAAATAGTCTATTGCAATAAGAACTGTAAACACCGTTATGGTATGTTGACTTATACATCATTTGTATCAACTTTTATAATAAACAATTTCCAAAATTTCCTTCGGTATATCATCCATCGAATGAACAAAAGTCACAATCATCGATTTCGAGTTAATTTGTAATAGTTATACACCGAGGGATAGATGTGTCTGGATAAGAAACACCGACGGCCGGAGGCTGGAGGGGTTTCTTATCCAGACACCCACATCGAGGTGTATGACTAACTTACACCCCATTCTTAACCTTATATTTGTTAACATTGATTATTAAATGAAAAAAAAAAAAAAAAAAAAAAAACGATAGCATATTTGTTGACAATTTCAAACCATGATTTATAAGAATATTTTTTCTTACATGTAACCCCACTAGTTACCTCTCTTTGGTTATCTTCGTTCAAACTTTGACAAGTGAGTATATTTTACAAATGTCAAAGTTGTTTTATATTCCGTTAAATCCATGTGCTAATATGGATCAGCAGGTCAAGGTTGACTGTTTCGTGTATTCTTATTACAAACAAAAAATACATCATTCTCCTAGTATACAGTTGTCAATATGGACGGGTATAAGACGGACGACATTTGGGGTAGAAGAAACTAAAGATAAAGGCAATATTATAACCCAAAGTACTTACCTGTATCAGTTTAATAAAGGTAATCATAACTGTATTTTATATCTTACGAGTTTATCAAAACAAAAGCCCCCTTCTCGAGAATAAACAAAATTCATATTCGAACATACTAAGGAAAGGTGTGTCTGCATTAGAAACCCAACTACCAGACACGCTCAACATACAAAATCTAATGTAGAAGAACTCCCTTTGGGGGCAATCAGGGCTGATCCAACCGGGGTTCCAAACTCATTCAAATGCATTGATCTATTAAATAAAGTCGGGTCCAATCCATGGAACCCCCAACCCAGATTGGCCACTGGGTAACCGGGGGGGGGGGTCCCGGAGATTAGAGACATGTGACTGGGATAAAAAAAATTACCTTCAAGCAAAGGAGTATTTAAAGGATTATTTTTGTATTCCATATAGATGCTTATTGGAATTTCCTAAAATGTGTTTTTTTAATATCATGAAACAATTTGTAGTGAACACTATAAGTAATTTCTTATGTTCATGCTATTTAAAAATAATCAATTTCTATTGTTACGAATAACAATGGACTTTGTTTGTGGGATGTAGAAGCAGGGGTTTCTAGAAACCCCGCTCGTCACACCCTGTGTTCAAAATCCATTGTTATTCGTAACAATAGATCTATTCAATTTACACTTTTTTCAGAAATAGAAACTATGAAGTATAACAATAGAACTGGGGTGTAACATGTAGTACACCTATCAACTGTGTCAAACCACCGCGATTAATTGTTATAGAAAACAAAACAACTGACCCACTTCTGTTTTTGAGAGAAAAAAAAACAACAAATGATTAAACGTAATGAATGCTTCTTTGAAATATGAAAGCCGATCTCAATTTTGTCGGATTCCAATTTCCTAACTATACAACTCAAACACTTATTTTGACTCTTATGATCTCTCATTTAAATAATCTATATCAACACAACCTTAGATAGAATTACGAACAGTAACCCCCCAAAAAAAAAAAAACAAAACAAAACAAAAAAACAAAAACAAAAAAAACAATTGAACATCAACAAATACAATGAATATATTATTAGGAAAACTATGCATTCAGTCCAATCAGGGACCGGATACAACTTTCCGCAAATTGTTTAAGTTAATGAGGTTTTTCGATAAATCACTGAAGCATTGTGTATTATGCTTGAATAAAAAAAATATAATTGAGTGCAGCCGTTGAAAAACAAGTCAAACTGCATGCCATTCATGATCTACATTTTTGTGAAATTTGCTAGCTAAACGACAAAAAATAAAAAAAAAAATTGCAACATAAGTTAACTTTCTAGTAAAAGAAAATCCTTTATATGATCAAAATCTTCATAAATGTACTGCTTTCAAATTATTGTCTTCGTACACTAATTCGCTGATAATTTCCCATATGCAGTGACCTTAACTACGTGACCTATCCTTAGAACCTCGGCAATCGCAAAGCGCAAGTGCGAGGGGAAAACCGTGATAAACATGATAAAGGAATGTAAACAAACGTGCACTGGATGGTAAATAGTTAATAACTGGTTCTTAAAATGCAAATGTAATACAACAAATCATTTAACAACTGTTAAGGAAAGTTTAATTATTAAATATGTCACGATCCGGTAAACTTCGGCAACAAACTCGAAAATTGATAAGCTTTCGACCAACAATTACTGAATGTAAGACTATTTGTCGATAATATGTTATAGCTGTAATATAAAAAACGTGCATACAGGACTTAGTTTAGTACATGTGTATATGCATGCATTAGTTCAATAATTTCGATAACATTAAAATTACTCGTTTCATATGACTTTGATATCATGTAATTACTTCACAACAGTTGCACTTTAAAAATTGTATTGGTAAATACAGAACCTTCTCAAAGACCAATAGAAATAAAATTGAGAATGGAAATGTGGAATGTGTCAAAGAGATAACAACCCGACCAAAGAATAAAAATACAGCCGAAGGCCACCAATTGGTCTTCAACACAACGAGAAAATCCCACACCCGGAGGCGGACTTCAGCTGGCCCCTAAACAAAAATGTGTACTTCTTCAGTGAAAATGGATGTCATACAAAACTCAAAAACCTTTCTGCCTAGTTCGTTGATTTGAAGTTTAGATATATCAAGATGGCCTGTCATTCTATAACCCACATTTCAGTCAGGGCTCACGTTTCATATACCTCAGTGAGCTAGTGATGAACAAAACTACCGAATAAAGAATGGCTGGTTCATATTTTAATTTAAATATTAACACTGTAATTCAAACTCACAAAAATAAAACTCATTTATAGATATTTACAAATTTTAATGATCGAAAAATAAAATAAATAAAACAGTATTCTTAATAGAAACATAGGTTAGCTACATTTAAAAGATCGGTTCAAGCCCATATTAGCTATATAGATATAAAATTGCAATTAAAACTGTTAAGGGTGACATTTAACTTAGTATGACAAAGACTGAAACATATATGCTTATTTATCCATTTTACAGAACCAAAAGTGTCACCATTAATAAGATTAGTATTGGGTGTCCAAGAGGTCATACAGTTTCTAAACGGACAGTTTTCATTTCAAACACATAACGAATTGAAAAATTACGTCTTTTAAATTCTGAGATCTTAACTCATACAAATCAACCACCAAAACTAGATCAGAATAACGTACATTTACAGAATTACATAAATAGACACAGAAAGTAAAAAAAAAAGAACTGAAAGAATCGCACGAACTGCAAGATTAGCGAGATAGAGGACGTATCCTGCTATGAATGCAACCAACTGCTATGAACATACTCTTCTTCATATATAAGAAAGATTAATCAAGTAATATATGAAAACATAGTATGACTATAATGCAGACCGACACGAAGGTGTAAAACTGTTTTAAGACTATGGTTTGTTTCAATAACTCTCCTTTTGTTTTCAAAGACCTCCAACACAAAAGTTGATATAAATCTGCAGGAAAGAGTTTTTGCACTTGACTTTATTAAACTTTATGCGGGACAAAGTTGGTTGTTAATTTTTCATTTAGTATTTAATTTCCTTATTTGGCTTCAAAATAAAAAATAATGGCGACATATATTCAGTTACAATATATAAATTATCTATAAAAACAAAAACTTCATTCCATAAAAGCGTTTTATGTTTTTAATTTATTATAGGGTGCATACAATGCTTTATTAACACAAAATGTATGATTATGTTAGGAGTTAGACTCTTTTCGGAAATTAATAAAATCGCCACAATTCGGGACATATGAATATAGCGCAAATATTTTTTTGAAATATTTTCAATCTGACAAAACTTGTTTCAAATTCTCCCAGAAAATTGTATCGCCATATTCGTCATTCGGAAACTCTATGTACGATTGTGATTGTACGAGTTCCAATAAAATCAGAGGTAAATTATTGGTTGAAATGTGTTCAAGAAATATTAAATATACAATGTTTTCTCCATCTCGTGAGTAAATACTCTCCATCCGTGCCATGTTGAATTCAAACATGCACCAGTACGAGTTAAAGAAAGGGCGACTGATTATGCAAACAGTCTTACGACTTCTGTGTATGGCATCGGTAATGTTACCAGCGATTTCATGTCCAACAGGAAAATCGGGTTAATGAACACAAATCCGCAGTTCTCCATCTCTTTCAACATGGTTGATAAATTTGTCGTGCACAAAATTCTGGTCTTCGTCAGCATATGAAACAAATGCATCAAAATCGTAGGAAAGATCATTTTTTAAAATGCCCGGAGTTTTTTATATTTCAATTTTGCCATGAAGTAAAGATATCTAAGCTTCCATCGATATCTATATACAATGCCAGTTGTTATCGTTATAACGGAAAGATCCAACGCCGTACAAATACCCAATATCAAACCAAGATACGAAGAACATTCTTTTTCGAGTATTTGTTTAAGGTTTTTCGGATGTGCCAGAGAAAATTTGGTAAGATTTGACAGCTGACAGGAACAAGATGTTAACCCTTTAAAACGAATCTCTGTTTCTGTCATCCACCTTATAAAGTTAATATTGCTACATACACATTGAATTTGATTGCCGCTTAAGTCTACGGTAAGATTTGTACTGTATTTTGCAACTGTCTCAAGATTGGCTGTTTCATCAGCATCCAGAAATCGTATCACACTATTTGACAGATCCAAAAAAGAAAGTTTACTCATGTGATCAATTTTAAGGAGGCTCGAGGCTATAAACACTTTGTATAAGAAATTCCTGAAAACTTGATATTTTATCCCTTAAAGTGAGTGGATCGAAATAATGAATAAAATTAGGGGTCACCGTTCATTTAAGCGTTTTATAGGCCACAGGAATAAGGAGGTTTTTTTTTTTGCTGTTTTACAAAGGAATAATAGGGAAAATTGTGTGTTGATATACTTAGATTTTAATAACGGATACAATTTTATATGATTTTGTTTAAATTTGTTTTACAACAAGCACAAGTATAGTTTTACATGTTCAGCTAAAAAAATATATAGGTCACCGGTTTTTTAAGAAAGATATTTCACATTCTTAATCCAATTATCCATGTTTGGCGGGAAAAGACTAATAGTGAAAATATCACCTGTACTCCCTTCATCCTAAAAAAAAAAGTAAGAGAACTAAATTACAGATTTTCATTAAACTTTCTATTTTAGGGAATTATAAGCGAAGTTCAGAAAAGCACAAACAAAAAATGGGGGTCATCGATCTTTTAAGAGAGATAAATCGGTAAAAGTGTGAAACCATGGCAACAAAAACATGACTATTTTTGATAAAGTTCAACTTTTCTCCCGTTTTTAGCCAAAACTATATGAAATTAAAACCTAATTTTAGTTTACAATACCCAGTAGTGATATGCAGGCCCACATTAAATTGTAGGTCATATGGTCAGATCGGAAGGTCAAAGGTCAAGGTCATGGCATTCATAAATTGATGTTAATTCATAAATTTTGAAGTGTTTTTATGAGATCATTTGATTAGTAGTTCAAACTTTACAGATATTCTTTAATACGTTATGTAAAACAAGAAGTGGATGGTGGAACTGAATGATGATATAATTCAATTGTCAAAGTGACCATTGTTAAAACAGTCAAACTTGGATTGTAGGGAACAATCTAGATAATTTTAAATACCAAATATTTAGAAGGAAAAGTACCAAACTTTAATAGATTATGACTTACTGAGAAAAATGCTCCTTATTAGATCTAAGGTCAATAGGACATACAAATTAACAAGATGTACTAGTCTACTATATATATATATATATATATATATATATATATATATAGCTATAGATGATTAGATAGATAAACAAAGATTAATTTCCCCTCTTTTCCTCCAAGTTTGATACGGGAAACCTCAAACATCAATTCCATCAAAAAACAAAATAGGTGCATAACGGAATTTGGAATTATGATTCTCTGCAAATTTCATGACTTATGTTACACCTTTTAGTTTTTGTAAAAAAGTTAAAGGTTAAGATTAATATGTAGTCTGTGCCTGTCCCAAGTCCGGAGCCTCTGGACTTTTGTTAGTCTTGTATGTTTTTTTTTTATATTGGTTCATTTATATGCTTCGGAGTGTGACGTCCAGTTTCGCTGAACTAGTCTACATTATTATTCAGGTGCTGACTGGATCCTGCCTACGGGTGCGGGATTTTCTCGCTGTGTTAAAGACAAATTGGTGGCCTTGGGCTGTTTTCTGCTGTTTGGTCGGGTTGTTGTCTTGACGCATTCCCCTTTTCGATTCTCAATTTTATATAATCTTTAATACACACTCTTGTTTTTTTTCACGAATTCAGCTGAAAATCATTTCCGTTAATTTTACGCGTTCAATTATGGTCGTGAATCATTCTTGTGCTGGGATCATTTACAGACGATGTAAAATATCCGAAACTTAAAGAAAAAATACTTTCAGTATAGTATATTTCCTTTGTTTACAAAATATTATATACATTTTACGCATATTTCCTGGTCCTTAATTTCTAGTGTAAAACAAGTGTGAAACTGTTTCGTAAGCTACCAAAATGAAGATCGTGTTCTATTATTTTCGATTTGCGTTTCAGTATTCATAAAAATCAGCCCACGTGTTCGATTATTATGAATGATCTTGTCTTTGTCTCCTTTCACCGGCAAGATCATGCCATTTTCCCCAAAACGGAAGTGCATTTGCAACAATGAATATTGCAATAATAAATTTTATAAAATTACAGTTTTTAATTACAACACTCTTTGGTAATATATTCAAATAAAATAGATTATTTATAATAATCAAAATAAATTGTTATTGCCAATTACGATAACAAGTATGACTTACGATATCATTGCGCAACATTCTGCGCAGTAGGCGCGAAAATGTAAACCCGCAAGCCCCCTTAAATTGCATGTTTTCCAACACATTCCTTTTTAAATTTATTTCTTTTATAGATTGATGCGACTCAAAAATTAAATCAGGCAATCTTGGAATTCTGTTGTCTGACAAATCAATGATTTCTAATTTCACCAGAGACCTAAATATTTCTTCTTTCAATGAGTAGAATATGTTGGAGGAAAAATCAACCTTTTCTAGTACATATTCACTGAAACTGAGCCTTGGAATCTCAAATTCTGTTCTACTAGCCGTGAAATACAATACACGAAGATGCAAAGGTAGATTAATTATGTCCAAGACATTCAGTTTAAAACCGGCATTGAATGCCATGAATTGCCGAGACATCGTTGATACCTGCTGTGCCCTACAACATAATTATACTCATACAGGGTTTGTTCGAAATCCGTCTCATCCAAATCCGATACACGAAATCCTTCATTGACCGGTAGGTGTGACGTCCTCAGAAATGAAACATTTAAAATTTTTGCTGATAACTGTCGAAACTCTAAAATATATTCTCCATACGAGAGCGGATTGTCACTTCTAGAAATTGTATCTATTGTTTTCGGTAAAAGACTTATTGTTCCTGCTTGCAGAAGCTGAATTCGATTGCTATCAAAATACATCTCCCTTTTGGTATTCCTTAGAGGTTCTAAGTGTTCTTTCATCAGCATTTGATTCATTGAAAATGTCGGAACCAATTTTTGAAATTTGAAGATTTCGATTGATGTTTTTGATAAATCATTGGTGACGTTTCTTAGTCCTCGAAATCCCAGCCGGGTGTTATAAGATATGTCCAAAAATTGAAGATGTTGCATATGTGCGAATGTACTTTTCGATATGCTGTTGAAGCTGTTGTTTGACACATCTAAATAACGTAAAGTTGCGATTCCTTTAAATGTGTTATTATCAAATTGTTTTGGCTTGCATGATGAAGAAGATAAATCTAGATGGCTAAGAAATCTAAGTCCTTGGAACTACTGACCAAAAGTCATTCTGTTGGGAAAAGTTGCATTCAAAGTTTCAAGACTAAGTACCAAAGATAGATCTGGAAATACAGTAATTGGATTGTCCTTAACGTTTAGTTGTCGTTGTTTCGTTAGATATTTAAAGCATTTTTTCGGCAATTCTAGGTTATTTTTCCCAAGTGTATTGCCTTGCAGGTTCAGACGCAACAAGTTCTTCAGTCCTTTAAACGAATTTAGCATTAATGCAACAAGAATGTTGTGTGATAAATCCAAGTCTTCAAGAGCATTGTGGGCAGAGAATATTCCTTTCGGTATATATTGTATTTTGTTTCTCGCTAGAATTAGTGTTTTTGTGGATTTGGGAAACATGGGAATATTTTCCCGTGCAGTCAACCTGAAACTTTTTATCGGTGCTACATGTGGTTGTCCTCTTAAAACTATATATTAATTACTAACTTCAGAATCTTCTTGACGATGATGAGTCGTAGATAAAACCAATCCAAGAATGAATATATATTAGTCGAAAACATGACGCTACACTAAGGAAAAAATAGAAGTGAAGTAAAATATTTAGACATTACTTTATATTTTGATTCAGTAATTGTTTAGTGCTCAACATCAAACTGCAATTATTAAACGCACGATAAAATAGTTTTATATCACTTTAATTTTCATTGTACATACTAGCACGAGTAATATTTATAGCTTACTAATTCAGAAATCAACTTTAAAAACCTAGGCATATCGTCACAACGCGGCATGCTTAAATTTTATAGAAGCTCACTTGTCTTCAGTCTTACTCTTTTGTAACCGCTAGCTGAGCGGAAATACACAACATGCACAATTTGTTTTTTTATTTTTTGTTCGATACGGCCTATAAATCAATAACTTAGACATAACGATATGTACTTGCAATTAGGTTTTTGAATGCACTGTTGTGAAAAAAATCAAATTAAAAATAAAGTGCAATGCACCTTTTCATTTTACTCGGCATACACGTATTTGTGGTTGCTGTAAACAAATTGATATTTTTTCAATATAAATCGTCTTAAAGGTCTTTAAGCGTCAAGCTTTTCTTATATTACCAGAAGAAGTTTTCTTCAAATAATTGCAATAGTAATTGCTTGTAATGCTTTAATATTTTAATTAGGCAAGTTTGGAGTAATATTCAGATTTCTGTATGAACATGCATATTTTTGCATAGTACGCATTTCCACTGTAAACAATATTTTCTTTTAGTAAATCTTTTTTCTGTGTTCATTAAGATCTAATTATTCATCCAATATTATGTTTAATCTATGTTCATCGTGATTTAATTGACCGTTATTGAATACCTTTGTCACGGACACGAACTGCAAAAGTAGCGAGATAGGGGGCGTCTTCTGCTATGAATGCATCAACTGCTATGAACATACTCTTCTTCATACATAAGAAAGATTAGTCAAGTAATATATGAAACATAGTCTGACTATGATGCAGACCGACAGGAAGGTGTAAAACTGGTGTAATCCCCATCACAGTTTGTGCCTCTTCACACAGCAATTGGTGGTTGATATGGCCTGTTGTACGGTTTGGTATATATATTTTTTTTGTAATTCCAGTTTAGTTCCTCTTTTTGTTCTGCAAACATCAAGTGGTACAAGGCAAAAGAAAATTAAGATAAGATTTATATAAATGAGGGCTTTCTGTGAGTATATTATCATTTAAATTACTTCATATACATACGCAATCCCACATGCAACAAAACAGTTTTGTTAGTCAAAGAATATAACATTTGCATGTATATGCCCTAGTCATTTGTTTAGTGAGAAAATGTCATAATACTTTTGTACAAGCCTGAAATCAATTTAGATAGAAAAGAATATGATTTGTTTTAATAACTCTCCTTTTGTTTTGAACAATTCAAAGACCTCAAAAAAACAAAAGTTGATATAAATCTGCAGGAAATAGTTTTTGCACTTGACTTTTTTAAACTTTATGCGGGACAAAATTGGTTGTTGATTTTTCATTTACTATTTAATTTCCTTATTTGACTTCACAATAAAAAATAATGGCGACAAATATTCGTTACAATGTCACTCAATCCAATTTTATCTATACAAGCAAAAACTTCCTTCTATAAAAGCTTTTATGTTTATTTTATTATAGATTGCAAACCATGATTTATTAAACAAGATTATATGATTATGTTAAGAGTAAGAAACTTTTCGGAAATTAATAAAATCGCCACAATTCGGGACATATGAACATAGCGCAAATATTTTTTTGAAATATTTTCAATCTGTCAAAACTTGTTTCAAATTCTCCCAGAAAATTGTATCGCCATATTCGTCATTCGGAAACTCTATGTACGATTGTGATTGTACGAGTTCCAATAAAATCAAAGGTAAGGTATTGGTTGGAATTTGATCAAGAAATATTAAATATACAATGTTTTCTCCACCTCGTGAGTAAATACTCTCCATCCGTGCCATGTTGAATTCAAACATGCACCAGTACGAGTTTAAGAAAGGACGACTGATTATGCAAACAGTCTTACAACTTCTGTGTATGGCATCGGTAATGTTAGCAGCGATTTCATTTCCAACAAGAAAATCGCGTTTATGAAGACAAATCCGCAATTCTCCATCTCTTTCAACATGTTTGATAAATTTGTCGTGCACAAAATTCTGGTCTTCGTCAGCATATGAAACAAATGCATCAAAATCGTAGGAAACATCATTCTTTAATATGCTCGGAGTTTTTTTATATTTTAATTTTGCCATGAAGTAAAGATATCTAAGCTTCCATCGATATCTATATACAATGCCAGTGGTTACTGTTACAACGGAAAGAATCAACGCCGTAGAAATACCTAATATCAAACCAAGATACGAAGAACATTCTTTTTCGAGCATTTGTTCAAGGTCTTTCGGATGTGCCAGAGAAATTTTAGTAAGATTTGACAGCTGACAGGAATAAGATGTTACCCCTTTAAAACGAATCTCTGTTGATGCCATCCACCTTATAACGTTAATGTTGCTACATACACATTGAATTGGATTGCCGCTTAAGTCTACTGTAAAATTTGTACTGTATTTTGCAACTGTCTCAAGATTGGCTGTTTCATCAACATCAAGAAATCGTATCACATTATTTGACAGATCCAAAAAAGTAAGTTTTCTCATATGATCAATTTTAAGTTGCATTTTTTCCAACACATTCCTTTTTAAATTTATTTCTTTTATAGATGGATGCGACTCAAAAATTAAATAAGGCAATCTTGGAATTCTGTTGTCTGATAAATCAATGATTTCTAATTTCACCAGAGGCCTAAATATTTCTCCTTTTTCGTCGTTTGGTAGAATAAAGCCTAACAAATTATTCTGAAGCAGAAGTTTTTGAATATTTGGAGTTCCGTTGAAAAATACATTAGAAATGTTCGAACAGAAATTGTTTGATAAATCAAGCTCATGTAAATGGGGCATATTGACTATGGCTTTATTTGGACTTGTTTGTTTGCTTTTGGCCTTGAATGTTTGTCCCTAATATTTTATTAACTATGTATTTACTTTCAGGTATCACAGATTGAATTTATTCGTTCATAGTGTGTTAATTTACGTTTTGATTGAGTTAAGCCTTCCAATTGATGTTTTATTGTGTGTTTTCTATGTTGTGATGTTATACTATTGTTTCAGAAAAAGGGAGAAGGTTTGGTACCATTAAAACGTTTAATCCCGCTGCAAATGTTTGCACCTGTCCTAAGTCAGGAATCTGATGTACAGTAGTTGTCGTTTGTTTATGTAATTTATACGTGTTTCTCGTTTCTCGTTTTTTATATAGACTATACCGTTGGTTTTACCGTTTGAATGGTTTTACACTACTACTTTTGGGGCCCTTTATAGCTTGTTGTTCGGTGTGAGCCAAGGCTCCGTGTTGAAGGCCGTACATTGACCTATAATGGTTTACTTTTATAAATTGTTATTTGGATGGAGAGTTGTCTCATTGGCACTCGCACCACATCTTCCTATATCTATATATAGGACCTTTCAATGAGTAGAATATGTTGGAGGAGAAATCAACCTTTTCTAGTACATTGTCACTGAAACGGAGCCTTGGAATCTCAAATTCTGATTTACTAGCCGTGAAATACAATACACGAAGATGCAAAGGTAGATTAATTATGTTCAAAACATCCAGTTTAAAACCGGCATTGAATAACATGAATTGCCGAGACATCGTTGATATCCGCTGTGCCCCTACAACATAATTATACTCATACAGAGTTTGTTCGAAATCCGTCTCATACAAATCCGAAACACAAAATCCTTCATTGACCGGTAGGTGTGACGTCCTCAGAAATGAAACATTTAAAATTTTTGCTGATAACTGTCGAAACTCTAAAACATATTCTCCATACGAGAGTGGATTGTCACTAATAGAAATTGTATCTATTGTTTTCGGTAAAAGACTTATTGTTCCTGCTTGCAGAAGCTGAATACGATTGCTATCAAAATACATCTCCCTTAATTTGGTTTTCCTTAGAGGTTCTAAGTGTTCTCTCATCAGCATCTGATTCATTGAAAATGTCGGAACCAATTTTTGAAATTTGAAGATTTCAATTGATGTTTTTGATAAATCATTGGTGACATTTCTTAGTACTCGAAAGCCCAGCCGAGTGTTATAAGATATGTCCAAAAACTGAAGATGTTGCATATGTGCGAATGTACCTTTCCATATGCTGTGCAAGCTGTTGTTTGACACATCTAAATAACGTAAAGCTGCCATTCCTTTAAATGTGTTATTATCAAGTTGCTTCGGCTTGCATGATGAAGAAGATATATCTAGATGGCTAAGAAACCCAAGTCCTTGTAACTGCTGACCGAAAGTCATACTGTTGGTAAAAGTTGCATTCAAAGTTTCAAGACTAAGTACCAAAGATAGATCTGGAAATACAGTAATTGGATTGTCCTTAACGTTTAGTTGTCGTAGTTTCGTT
The DNA here is from genome assembly GCA_017311375.1 of Mytilus coruscus. NCBI lineage: Eukaryota > Metazoa > Mollusca > Bivalvia > Mytilida > Mytilidae > Mytilus > Mytilus coruscus. Next base: position 76,622,991 of record CM029595.1, on the reverse strand, counting down.
AGATATTTAAAACAATTTTTCGGTAATTCTGTGTTATTTTTCCCAAGTGTATTCCCTTGCAGGTTCAGACGCAACAAGTTCTTCAGTCCTTTAAACGAATTTGGCATCAGTGTAACAAGAATGTTATGTGATAAATCCAAGTCTTCAAGAGCATTATGGGCAGAGAATATTCCTTCCGGTATACATTTTATTCTGTTTCTCGCTAGAATGAGTGTTTTTGTGGAATTCGGGAACTTGGGAATATGAGATAAATTTTTTCCCGTGCAGTCAACCTGAAACTTTTTATCGGTGCTACATGTGGTTGTCCTCTTAAAATTACTAACTTCAGAATCTTCTTGACAATGCCTATGATGAGTGGTAGATATAACCAATCCAAGAATGAGTATATTTGTCGAAAACATGACGCTACACTAAGGGAAAAATAGAAGCAAAGTAAAATATTTAGACATAACTTTATATATTGATTCAGTAATTGATTAGTGCTCAACATCAAACTGCAATTATTAAACGCACGATAAAATAATTTTTTATCACTTTTATTTTCTTTTTACATACTAACACGAGTAATATTTTGGGCTTACTAATTCAGAAATCAACTTTCAAAACCAAGGCATATCGTCACAACGCGGCACGCTTAATTATTATACGAGCCTAAGTCTTCGGTCTTACTCTTTTGTGCCCGCTAGCTGAGGGAAATACACAACATGCACAATTTGTTTTTAATTTTTGTTCGATACGACCGATAACGCGATAACTTAGATATAATAGTTTTTTTAATGCACTGTTGTGAAATAATCATATTGAAAAATAAAGTGCAATGCTCCTACTCATTTTGCTCGGCATACACGTATTTGTGGTTGTTGTAAACAAATTGATACATTTCGAATACAAATCGTCTAAAAGGTCTTTAAGCGTTATATTACCTGAAGAAGTTATTTTGAATAATTGCAATAGTAATTGTTTCCTAATGCTTTAATATGTTAATTAGGCAAGTTTGGAGTAATATTCAGATTTCTGTATGAATATGCATATTTTTGCATAGTACGCATTTCCACTGTAAACAATATTTTCTTTTTAGTAAATCTTTTTTCTGTGTTCATAAAGATCTAATTATTCATCCAATCCTATGTTCAAATTTATGTTCATCATGATTTAATTGACCGTTAAGGAAGACCTATATCACGGACACTTTAATATACAAAAAGGTAGTAGCCACAATTCCGTCTTTTTTCTTACACAATTTTGACCTAAGGCGACGTATCACTGGCAAACCAATGGTCAAAATACTGATATGTGGTTATATTATAATATATAGATATCATTAATAGTTAAATACATACGTGTGCCTTGTAGCTCAGACTAAGAATATGTACTAATTTTTTGATAATTAGAAACATATATTAAAAAATGATTGTCTTAATTCATCGGATGAACGATCCTTTGTTAGTATTTCCTTGTAACTATTTCCGCACAAATCTGGAACATCATACAATTTAGTTTCGATTTCAATATCATATTGGAATTTCCCGAGGTGTACTATATATGATTATTATATACCATCAAATTTCCTAAAATCGGATAATATATATATTTCCGTTAAAAATCAATGAAATTATATTAGGCTTTTGGGATTACATGTAAAATTAGATTGATTGATTGATTGATTGTTGGTGTTTAACGCCACTTTCAGCACTATTAGCTTCATCGTGGCGGTCACTTTTTATTGGTAGAGGAAACTGGAGTGCCCAGAGAAAACCACCGATTTCGGCAGTAAAACTGACCATTCTATTCTATTGAGATAGAAATCGAACGCACCTGCCATATGCGGAGTTTGAACTCACAACCTCAGTGTTGACAGGCTAGTGATACAGAAGGTGAACTTCTTAGACCACTCGACCACCGATGCTCTGAAAAGTAAGCGCTGAGATGACCATTGAAAATCATAAATGCACTCTCTAGTATTCCATATGTCTCCTGATCATGAACAAAAAAGTTAGCAGGTCGGAGCTTATTTACAAAAGACAAATAACATTGATCCCAAACTAGGCCTTTTAAAAATAAAAACACACAGTTTACAAAATTTAATGTTTTACCCAAAGGAAAGGTGTTGTTAAATGAAAGGAAAAACGGATTTATATCTATATCGATATTGGATATAAATAAAAAAATTATATTTTTCTTTCAAAAACTTTATTCATCATGCCGCAATTTTGGGTTTGATCATGTGATTTTTTTTTAATCTTAAAGCGATTTATAATTGTAAAGAAGTTATTAAATGATATTGATATAGTGCCGATTTTTTAAATATTTTTTTTTTTGAATGATTCGCCGATTTTACAGACAAAAAAAGTCCAATGAACTTAAAGTAACAAATAGAAATCTTTGTAGTAATATATTCTTTCACGTTGCTTTTACTTGTAAAGCTTAAAGGAGTAGGGCCACGAAGGGTTAAAAAGGGCCCTGTCTCAGAAATTGACGAAATTACTGCAGAAGGATCAGTAACTAGTGTAGTTCATAAAATGATAACCATTAGACTTGTAACTGTGTTTGTATAATTTTCCAGGGCGTCAGAAAAGACCATGGTACAATGGTATTTAGCCATTTGCGCGTAACGTTAAAATTGTTTTCATTAACGTTCTAGTAACTTTATAATCATTTTACCACAAGAATATTTTTCACAAAATATTTCTTGAATCTCGTCCATATATCTTGTTTTTTTTTAACTCTATTAACAGAAACTTACTGATATTAAGGTTTAAGCTGCACATAAGCGCTTCAATTAAATTTCGTGTAAGTGGCCCGAATACTCGTTTTCTGCATTGATATTTACGAAATAGAAATTGCAGAGACCATGTAAAAAACATAATTCTATAGCATTATAGATTAAATTAAAAGTCATAAAGGATTTTAAAACATAAGCAATGAATGTCTTCTATTGGGCAGAAGGAATTTAAATTGAAAGCTGTAAAATATCTTGGCGAGCGAAGTACAGTCGTAAAAAATGTATGAGGATAGTTGATCACACTACATCATCTTATTTGTATGTGAAAAGAAAACATGTGATTCACTTAAACACAGAAAAGTTTATTTTCTAGTAAAGAAGTAAAAGATGAAAACACAGATAAAGATAAACAATGTGTATAGACAGTACATAGCATTACATGTACTTCAATAATCATAGAAAACATTATAATTGTACAAAAGTCATCAGATCACCAGAGCCACACGAGCACTCATAAACATCATTCTCATTCCGGAGTTACATGCTTACTCTCAAATCAACATTCAGAATTAAACATTTGAATGAACGATAGGTTCATATAATCCTGTCATTTATACGTCACTGACCAGATTACATAGTACTGCTCTCTCTAATTGTACCTAAAGCGCGTGAAATATGTAGTCACCTGTAAAAATTGAAAAATAATTCATTCAAATGGTTCAATGAATCCTTTTTATATTTTCCCAGAACTTTTATACTAGACACAATAATTATGGTTTAAAGGCCGTGGCTATTTTGCCGGCGCCGCCAAAATTGTAAATATGCTATTTTGCCAAATCTCGGTAAGCGTAAGCCACCATGCCAGTAAAAACGATTTTGTTAACAGATATGCAATTCAAAACTGACTTTGCCAAATCTCGGTAAGCGTAAGCCACCATGACAGTAAAAACGATTTTGTTAACAGATATGCAATTCAAAACTGACTATTATTTCAAAACCAAATTTAATTTAAACATTTTTGATTTTGAAGCTATGTGATTGATTTTTTTTAGACTGTTTAACGTTTTTATCAAATCTATATGCTATGAGATTTTTATCTTTCATTTTTACAGCATACTGTGAAAGTACTTGTATTCGTGGGGTACCAATTTTCGTGGTTTTCGTGGATGACTTTATCCACGAATTTAAGTGTCAACGAAATAAAACAACCATTGTCCAAATCAAGACATGGAAAGATCCCCATCGGTAGGTTTGACTACTGATATATGATCTAGATAATATATTGAATAACGCCAATTCTGAGAATACTTTAATAGCAGTCACAGAACTTCAACCGCATGCATGATTATACCCATTTTATCTTTAATAACCTAAATTGTACAACTTTTGATCTTTTAATTCTCATAAAAAATATTTTTGATCGATGAAAGTCAGATTTCCGGTATTGATATGCTAGTATGATAAAGTGTTCATTTTATATCCTCATAGTTCTCGTACATATGGAAATAAAATTTCATGCTGGGCTTGATTTTGATAAAATTATTTGACAATTCAAGACACGTTTATAGCATTTGTTTATGTTACTGTTTTCTTTAGGTGACATGTTTATGGCCTAATTAACACCTTTGATGGTCTATAATCTGTTGATCACTTTATCATGGGTTAATTAGTGTTATCACTGCGATTTACACGGGTCAATGTTTACTTTGCAATTTCCTTCAATCCAGACTATTTGTAACCTTCGTTTCTAACGGCTTTTATTTTTCAATTATTTTTTTAGAAAACTAAAATCCACGAATTTAAAACCCACGAACATGTAAATATTGCTCAAACCACGAAAATTGATACCCACGAATTAAAGTACTTTCACAGTAGTTTAAAAATCTGAGATTTTATTCTTATGCATACATGTAGCATTAGACCGATTTTAGAAGTAATTTCAACTACATGTTTTGATATGATTTCATTGCTACAAATGGATTCACTCTTTACAAAGAACCGGCAAAATAACAAATTCACTATTTTGCTTGTTTTAATTAAGATATTTTAACCAAAGACGACAAAATAGCATATTTTCTATTTTGCCGGCTTGTTTAAAAAACTCAAAAATTTGACAGAATACTCATTCTCAGTTGTCCATTGTGGACGATTTGGTTTAGCGATTTAGCTATATTCAATTAAATCTATCCGACTTTTGCATGTTTCTATCAATTACGTTTTAAAAGAACAAATACTTTTATTATTTTATGATTTTTGTTCTCGTTAAAGGGCCATTAGCTACTAGATATAGAAAAAAAAGAAGATTTTTTTTGTTCAATCATAATGAAAGTGAAATATTGAAATAATAATTCGCTTGTAGAATGCAGCCAGTTTGGTTCAGTTTTGTCAAAATAAGCAAAGATACATCGCTAATGAATTATTCACTTGCAAGTGGATAATTCGACCTCATTAAATCCGTATTCATGTGAACTTCAATTGAACCCCTTAGCTAGAGATGGGTTACGCATGAACTAGGCGTGTTCAGCTATTAAAAGAAAAAGAATTTCAACATTGGAAGTGAAACAAGGGTAAACCATTTGGTTGACTGATTGGATCTATAAAAACTCATTCTTATACAGGTAAAAACGATTATTAACATTTTGATTTAACCTATTATATAAAATCAAACAGACCTAGAAAAATCCAATTGCACGAGTTCGCTATCTATTTATATCTATGTTTATGTTTATATCGGGTTATCTGACCATCGGCAGTCTTCGGGAGGTCGCCTCGATGGTTCATTAGATGGCGTATAGACCAAAATACACACGTAATGCTTCTACATACTATCGATTCTATGCATCGTAAATTGTTTATTTTATTCTTTTTTTTAATTTGGATATACGTTTTAGTTGTCAATATATTCTTAATTAGTTTTTATCTTGTAATCTTAACTAGTAAGTCTTGCTCGTGGTTAAAGTGTTCCGGTATTCCACACACAACTATAATTCTTATCTCGAAAAAAGTTCGAGTGTACTTTGTTATTATTTTTATTATCATTTGGTAAAATTAAACAGATTCATGCCTCAATCCGTATGAAAATAAGAAGATGTGATATTATTGCAAAGAAGACAACTTTCAACCAGATACCGAATGACGTGCATGGATTCATTTTAAAACTAATAGAAGTCCATGAATATCAGTTTTTTTTTTATTTGGCGTTGATTGTAATGATATAAGTGTATGTAAGCTGCGTCCATTCAAGTAATGTATTATCTATAACTATAATTAATATACAAGATCAATTATTTTCGTCTATATGTTTGTTTTCTTTAAAGTGAAATGTGAACTATTTCTCATGAATATGTTATATTAACCTGTAAAAATGTTTTAAGAGTTTTCAAAAAGTTTGTTTAGTTGTGTTTCTGTGATATTCAATATTCTTTTTTTTTTCTTTTTTCCCAAAAAGTAAAATAATAGACGCGTAGATATCTGCTCAAAAGATTTAAGAATATGTTATCATTTATTCAATTATGTTAAAAGTCATTATTGTACTGTAACTTTAGAGGAGATATGATTGATAGTTGTTTGACGAACGTCCAGTGGCAAATACTTCATGCATATTTATGACGGAGAGCAATTTAGAGAACTTTATTTTACACAGGAAACAAGAAATTGCATGTGTTGTCATTGAAAATAAGAGAAAAATCTCCAAGGAAGAAGGGGGTACAGAATCATAAGACCAATAAAATCATACAACACCATGAACATATAGAGGCGACAAAAAGAAAAACAGCAATAACAAAATATAAAAGCAGGAAACTACAGAGTGAACACGAATCAGAAATATAAAGATATCTCATAGATAATTTATTCATAGTAAGCAGCCTTTTTTGTTGGTCGCTTGTAGTATAGTCTCACTCAAATTTAAAAGAGACCACCAAAAAGGGACCAAATAAACAATTGCTCCTTGTATGCATTCTGACCAATTATGCTAGCTATCCCGCGTGAATATCAGATATTTATCTGAAGTTACCCAAGCTATATCATTGTGTCGGATAGTTTTGTTTCATCCTTATTTCAGTGTTTATTGCAAAAAAAAAAATTTGTTCTGGTTGAATGTCACGGACAGTATACACCATGCCCTCTCATGGCGTCGAGAGTTTTTAATTAAAAAAATATTGAAAAGCTTGGGCGTATTTTTGTTCTTCGGCAGTGAGCCAGAAGAGGTCCATTTCTGTTTTTTTGCATTGAGAAGATCTTCTGGCTCTCTTCTACCTCTTCCTTCTAAAAAGGTAGTTTAGACGGCAGAGGCACATAACAAACATGGCGTCGTTTAGTCTAAATGACATTAATAAATATATGAATGCAGATATAATAGAATCTGAGCTGAGTGATAAACGTTTTGATGGTATTCCAGCCTTAGAGGACATCCCTGTAGGGACGATAAGTTGAATAAATATAAGAACCACACGGACAATAACAGCAACGGGACGACTATTTGATATTCTGGGGTTGGGGAATGGGGAGGAGAATATTTTGCAGATTTATTATTCATTTTAATCTGTCGCTAATAATGCCTTTTTATCAGCTCTTACCAGACCACCATATTTATATTCAAAATCCTCCTGTACCCCTCCCAACCCAAAAACAATAAATGGTTTTCCCCTTATTTAACACAAACAAGTTTAACTTGATTGATTGTTGGTTGCTTATTTTTAACGTCCAGTTACAAACATTTCATGCATGTTCAGGAAAACACGAGTTTAAAAGTCAGGTAAATAATATAAAAAATAAGGAGATGTGGTAACCAGGCTCAAGCTAGCAGCCACTCGCTAGCAGCCACTACGCTAGCAGCCAGTTTTCGGATATGTCTATGAACCCAAAAGTTGCATAAGATTCAAACGTACTCAAAATGTTTTTATTGATATATAACCAATATATTATCAGTGTTTAATATATAATAAAGCAGTCGGAGAACTATTCGATGATTTAAAAAATATCTAGTCCTGTTCATTAATTTAAGACAATAGTAATCGATGTCAATATACCAAACAGCGTCCTCCCCGCTTTTAATTTTAATAGTCAACAGTTTTGAGTGTACATAGAATCGTAAATATGTAATAAAATTATTGAAATGCTTACAAAATTGCTTGTAACAGGGAATTGACATTGAAATCATAAATTAATTTTGTGATATTGTGTCAAATAGGCGTTCCATATTCTCGGCATCCTGTCAAATAGTTCCTGAAAAGTTATTATTGTTCTGCATGACAAGAAAAGAAAGTTGCACTCGTGCATTAATATTTTTTTAATGAGACAAATCTGTTTTAACGAAACATTCTATTTCTGAAGCAGTGGATATCGCTTACTTTTGATTAGACGAAAGGTTTATTTTTTGTACACAAAGTATGGTGGGCAAGGAAATTATTTATTATCTATTAAAAAAAAAAAAAAAATCCGTGTTATACACAGACGTGGAATTTTGGTCAAGTAGGCACTAGGTCCAAAGCTTCTCTTTGCACCTAGTGGCGAAAAAAGTATTGCCGTAGAACATTTTTTATTAACATTTCCGTAAGGGTGGGGTAGGGTGTCCGACCCCAACTTTGGACCTAATTTTAAAAAAAACTAAGCCGAACCACACCCTGGATTTTTTCTCAAGTAGACCTTAGCTATTCAGCTTCACATTGCACCTAATGGCGAAAAAGTATTGCCGTAGAACATTTTTATTAACATTTCCGTAAGGGTGGGGTAGGGTGTCCGACCCCAACTTTGGACCTAATTTAAAAAAACTAAGCCGAACCACACCCTGGATTTTTCTCAAGTAGACCTTAGCTATTCAGCTTCACATTGCACCTAGTGGCGAAAAAGTATTGCCGTAGAACATTTTTATTAACATTTCCGTAAGGGTGGGGTAGGGTGTCCGACCCCAACTTTGGACCTAATTTAAAAAAACTAAGCCGAACCACACCCTGGATTTTTCTCAAGTAGACCTTAGCTATTCAGCTTCACATTGCACCTAGTGGCGAAAAAGTATTGCCGTAGAACATTTTTATTAACATTTCCGTAAGGGTGGGGTAGGGTGTCCGACCCCAACTTTGGACCTAATTTAAAAAAACTAAGCCGAACCACACCCTGGATTTTTCTCAAGTAGACCTTAGCTATTTAGCTTCACTTTGCACCTAGTGTGGAAAAAGTATTGCCGTAACTTTCCCGTATGGTTTGGGTAGGGTGATTTAAAAAAAAAACTAAGGCTGGATTTTTTCTCAAGTAGAAATTAGTTCTCTAATTTCTGTTTGCACCTGGTATGTAAAAAGGGACTTTGATGGTTTTTAACCTCTATCTTGTCATCTGCTGTTGTAAGTGATTGTTTAGATTTATCCGTAAGTTTCGATTGAACAATCACATCGAGGTATTCCTTGATTGCTGCACCCATCGATAACATGCTTTTAACAATTTTTTTATTATTTTATTTTTTCATGTTTGCGACCAATTCGAGCAAATTCTTTGTATATCAGCCTTTCTTCATCGGTTCATCTCCTTATTTTGCTCGGAGAGATTACTAATTGAGTGGTTCTGCATAATCCGGTCTGCATTCGTTTTACCATCGAGGTTCACGAAAAGAGTAACAATGCTCGCTTGTCTTTTACAAATACAAATTAATCTACCATCTTTCTTTTTCATAATTTTAATCAAAACGTCACTTCATCAAAGGGTTGACCATCTGAAAGCATTTTCAAAACATTCAAACAAATATTTTCAAACACTACTGTGTCGCGTTTTTGTAGTTCATCTATGTTTTAGATAATTTATAGTTGTAAATACTCAATCGATTTCTTCGGTTGCTGAAGTTCATAATAATCATTATATATATATATTTCAATCCGTTTTTAAATCACCATGTCCAGTGTGTTCCAGTTCCCGTGGAAGAATCTTGATTAAAATACCACACTATATATCCTGTGGTTCATATAGTAACTTATTCCTCAAAAGACCTCTGACGTGTATAATTTTAAGTCTTTCGTTCACTTTTCGAATCCCATGTAAGACATTGATTTGTGGGGAGTACTATATTAAATATCTATATTCCACTCATTTATCTTATATTTCTGATATTTTTTGTCGAGCCTGCGACTTTTGTCGCAGAAAGCTCGACATAGGGATAGTGATCCGGCGGCGGCGGCGGCGGCGGCGGCGTCAGCTCACTTCTTAAAAGCTTTATATTTTAGAAGCTAGAAGACCTGGATGCTTCATACTTTGTATATAGATGCCTTATGTTACGAAGTTTCCGTCTGTCATATGTCCATTGTCCTTGACCTCATTTTCATGGTTCAGTGACTACTTGAAAAAAAAGTCAACATTTTTTGTAATGTTAATTTCTTTCTTATTATGAGTAATAGGATGACTATATTTAGTATGTGCGTACCTTGAAAGGTCTTCATGCCCGTCAGACAATTTTCATTTGACCTCGACCTCATTTCATGGATCAGTGAACAAGGTTAAGTTTTCGTGGTCAAGTCCATATATCAGATACAATAAGCAGTAGGTCTACTATATTTGGTATATGGAATGATTGTAAGGTGTACATGTCCAACTGGTAGGTGTCATCTGACCTTGACCTCATTTTCATGGTTCAGTGATCAAAGTTAAGTTTTTGAGTTTTGGTCTTTTTTTCTAATACTATATGTAATAGGTCAACTATATTTGGTGTATGGAAATATTTTATGATGTACATGTCAGTCTCGCAGGTTTTATTTGACCTTGACCTCATTTTCACGGTTCATTTCTCAGTGTTAAGTTTTTGTGTTTTGGTCTGTTTTCTTCAACTATAAGCAATAGATCAACAATATTTGTTGTATTGAAGGATTGTAAAGTGTATATGTCTGTCTGGCAGGTATCATCTGACCTTGACCTCATTTTCATGGTTCATTGGTCAATGTTAAGTTTTCATGGTTAAGTTTGTTTCTTAGATACTATAAGCAATAGGTCAACTATATTTAATGCATCAATTGATTGTAAGCTGTACATGTCTGTCTGGCATGATTCACCTGACCTTGACCTCATTTTCATTGGTCAATGTTAAGTTTTCTTGTTTAAGACTGTTTCTTAAAACTATAAGCAATAGGTCAACTATGTTTGGTTTGTTGAATGATTGTAAGGTGTACATGTATTTCTCGTTTGGTTTATCTGACCTTGACCTCATTTTCTTGGATCATGTTAAGTTTATGTGTTACTTGTAGTAAAGCTTTATATTTAGGACTATCAACATAAAATCAATGGTTAGTAAAGAAGTCGAGACATTTCAGCGTGTGCACTCTTGTTCTACTCTTCATTCTCGTGAAGAAGTGAGGTATCTAGTAGTTGTATGCTCATGTGAAATCTACTTCAGCCAAATACCATACAAGAGTATCTTAAAGGGAAAAAGTGAGTTAGAAAATTTCATATTTATATGCATATCTATATGCATATCCGTAAAGTTTGTAAAAACTTTGCACTGCCATACAATCTAGGTGATTCTTACTTAAATAACCCAGTTCTCTGTATAATAATGTAAAGAACACTTTATGAATGTTTATGGTTGATGAATTTGTTGCTGTCTTAGAGTTAGATAACTGTTAACTACCAATCCACTAACGTGTGCTTCAGAATCACTTGATATAGCCAATGAAAATGTTTTTATAGTAGTAACACGACGGGTGTTACATGTGGAACAGGAGATGCTTACCTTTCCAAAGCACCGAGATTTCCCTGGTTTTGGTCGGGTTCGTTTTGATCAGTCTTTAGCTTTCTATGTTGTGTATTGTGTACTGCTGTTTGTCTTTTCGTTATATTTTATTTTTGCCATGGCATTGTCTGTTTATTTTCAACTTATTTGTATATATATTCCTTTGGTATTTTCGCCTCTTTTTAATCACTTCCAAAGTAAACAGACCCTTTCTCAGCAAAATAAAAAGATGACTACGAAAGTAACGATGCCGGATCAAGGAGCCTACCCAGATTTTCAAAACCATATGAGATCAATGAAGGTTCCATTAATTCGTAGTGTACGTAGAATTTGAGTGCTTTACTGATGACGTCAAGTCGAAAACATTGGGAGGATTCAAGACTTTGTAAAAATCAATAAAAGAATAAAATCCCGGCCGAAGAAATCATGAGTTACTGGTGCCGAATGAATGACTGCAAACCAGACACCAAACCCTACCAAAAGCATACACCGTCCTATTTCTATTGTATTAATTACTGTGACGATAGGGTGTTCACTAGATACCAGTTTGTTATTCAACATGTACAATGTAGAAATAGAGGGATGATGTGGCCGAGATCCTTATATGAATAAACTTAAAGAAGACATTTGAGCTCTGTACGAGAAAAATAATGATTATGACCAAGGAGATGTCGAAAGAGAATAAACAAGCGTTCGACCAGGCAAAGAATGTTGAGAAAAAACTAGGAGATGACATAGTAAAAGATAACTGTCAACATACCGGACACAGTTCACAAGTGAAACTTAAAAAACACCTGAATTCATTCTGGGGATCTTCCACAACATGGCTGGGTACGACAGCTACCTCTTCATTAAAAACATGTGAGTTAGTAGATCACAGATTACTTACATACCCAAAAACAAACAAAAAATATATTTCGTTTTACAATAAAGTGTCGCAGAGCAAAAAGGGGATGAGGAGGGGAAGATGCAGACAGTGTACCGGCATTACGCTTTATTAACAGCCAGCCATTTATGAAAGCAAGTCTACAGAGAATAACCCAACCGTCGTATTTCCAAACACACAGAAAGTTCTTGGAGAAATTTCCCTTTACCCGGAATTCACAATAAAACTAAATCCGGAAAATGGCAGGAATATAACCATGAGAGAAATAGTAGACAGGCGAAAATAAGAGTACATTGCGAATCATCTGGATGATTGCCAACTTAAGGCTCGATAGATCAAAGGAGTTAAAGTTAACACGAATACCTAGCTAACATGAATGCACGATTACCAAGCCAGCACCAATGTTAAAGGTGAAAGTATAATACGTTACTTCCAGTGGAACGGTTTTTGAGGATATTGGGACCTCGGTAAAACTCGGATTTCAAAATACAAGCCTGAAGAAATAGACAAACACTTAAATTTGCGAAGACTACATGCATTAGACTGACACGAGGAATGATCACCCGAGACCTTACTGGCCAGATAATATTAAGGAAACAAATAATTTATAGATACATTTAAGATAAAATTTTCAAGCTATTTCAACACATGTGGTGCGTTATATAAGTGAATTTAAAGAGTGTGTGACCCGGAAGTTGAAACTGAGGAATATCCATAAAGCTACATGTATCATATCCAACCAAGGCCCATGTTGAAACCTTACATTAACAAAAAAAAAAAAAATAAATAAACTCCGAGCCGAATCTAGGGTTACATTTAAAAAAAGTAAAAAGTATGAAAGTGTTTGCAAAAAGCATGAAAAATATCTGGAACCGTGCTGGTATCCGTAACAAAACGAAAGCTTGAAAACAAGCAATCAACCTGAATTTCAAGAAACGGAATATATTTAACGATTTTTTGCCTGCAATCCACAGGACACGAAACAAGTTGGGATTTCAGAAACCAATCGTTCTAGGTTTTGCAATTTTGGTCTAGTCCAAAGCATTGATGACTGACTTTGTATAAGACTACTTCAAACCCCAATACGAACCGCGAGCCACGATCTGCTACATACGCAACACTGACAGGCTCGTTTGTGATATTCAGATCAGAGACATTTACAAATACATATATGAAAATGTGCATCAATGGTACGAGATGTCCAACTGACCATACATTCCAAGTCAAGACTAAGGTACTAGTAAACAAGAAACTTTTTATGTTTCACGATCGATTATGCTGGAATACCAATGGTTGCACGTGTCGGTCTAAGACGGAAACGGTATGCCATTAAAACAGAAAGGTATTAAATCAGGAGAGTTAAAGGTGTGAATAAATGTGATCAAGGATAAGCTTGCATTAAGCGACTTCAAACAATATCTGAACTCGGGCTATGATTCCTACAACACAACGAAAACGATTCTGAGCAAATGCTACCATCGACATAGTACAACACAAAACAATAAAGCTCTTTCAGCAGACGACAAGGGATAGACATTATCGATTGGACAGAAACACTGCAAAATTGGAGACACATTACAGAGATTTATCTCATAGATTGTAGATCATGATGATGAACTTACTAAAATCAACTTCTAACCTACGACCTTCCACATATGTTGCAAACTGATCAAAAATAGTATCCCGGCTTCAAATTTTGACCCATAACTTTTATAAAAGAGAGGTGAAAGATTCCAAAGGTACTGGCTTTGTAGTCGCGAATTCATGTTAGTTGGGTATTCTTGTCTGCTTTAACTCCTTCAATGCACCGAGTCCTAAACTGGAAATCATCCAGATGATTCACAATGTACTCTTATTTTTGACTGTACGCTATCTTATGGCTATGTTCCTACCATCCCTAGAATTGTGTTGTTTTATTTTATACAATTAAAGAATAACAGTACTGTAGTTGAAGAGTCGCCACCGTCAATTGGCGATTTGATGGTCGCAAATGCAGTTTTACTGGCGACGCGTAGCGGAGACAGTAAAATGGAAATTCTAATGCAATTCGTTTGTAACGATAATTTTCATTGGATGTTGACAAATATTTTAAAGGGTTAGATTCCACGTTCTACCAGTCCGTAGCTAAAAAGCCACCATTTTGAATTCCGATTTTTTGGTACGTGATTTCTCAAAATAAACAAGAAAGTCACATTTGAGCCTCAAAATCTTCTTTTTGTCAACATTGAAACAATTCTGAAGCGTACGAAAGGTATAAATACGTCTAGTGTTTATGTTTGACATCGTGAGTATACATATGACGTCACATTGTTTAGATGCTACAGACGATGCAACAGTTTCGCGGACTTTTCATTTATGTAATTTTAAGCCAAAATATTGATAAAATGGAATTTATTTTAATATTCTGCATTAGAATGGAGATAACTGTATTGTATTTTAAGCTTGGCCTTCGGAAAACTTGATTTTACTGTCGCAAATATCCGTTTACCTAGCTCCGCTACGCGTCGCTGGGTAAACTCAATCAATTGCGACAGTAAAATCTACGTTTTACGAAGGCCAACTTAAAAACAATACTGTTATCTCTAATTTCGACCATCAAATCAAAATTGACGGTGGCAACTACAGTACTCTTATTCCGATTCTAATGCATTACAAAAGAAATACGTTAGAGCTTGAAAAATGTATAAATTTGAAATAAAATAAAATTCCGCGAAACTTCATGAATGATTTTGGCCCAAAGAAGTCATCGCTAAACGTGACGTCATAAAAATGAAAACTTACAAACTGAAGGTTATTAAGTTACTCCACGATTCAAATTTGGATAAAATCACATCAAAACGGCGATTCTTAGGTAGATGTTGTTTTATTTTCGATAATATTGTAGTTATTGATAGTTTTTGATCCAAGCAATTCAAAATGGCGGGTCCCTCCTTAGTTACGCCATGTCAACTGTGGATTTGATGGTAACTTTTAGCCAATGAAAAAAAAAATGTTACATAAAAATTGCATTAGAATTCCTGATTTCTCCAAACACTTTCTGTATGTTTGGAAATTCGACGGCTGTGTTATTCTCTGCAAGTACCTGAACAATTGTTTTTATAAATGTCAGGCTGCCAATAAAGCGTGAGTTCCGGTACATTGTCAACATCTTCCCTCCTCCCTTTAAACTCACCAACCGCAACAATGTTTGTAAAGGGAATGTATAATTCTTCGTTTTGGGTATGTAAGTAATCTGTGTTCCACTCATGTTTGTAATGATGTAATGGCTGTCGTACCCGGCCTGGTTATAGAAGATCAACGGAATTAATTTGGGTATCTTGTTCTTTAGGTTTCACTTGTGAGCTGCGCCCTGAATCCCCGGTATATTGATAGTTATGTCTCACTTTGTCATCTCCTAGTTTTTTTCAACAGATCCGTTACATCGTTGCCTGCTCTAACGAATACTTATTTTTTCTTCTCCGACATCTCCTTGAACATTCAATAATTCTCTTTCTGGTACATATTCAAGTAATCACAAAGTTCTTGGTAACATCGTCCCTTTCTTTCTACATTGAACATGTTGTATAACAAATTGGTTCTCTAGATTACACCCTGTCGTCATAGCCCTTAATGCTATAGCAAATTCTGGACGATGTGTGCTTCTGGTAGGGTTTGCAGTTATCCATTCGGCACCAGCGACTAATGATTTTTTAGCTGGGATCATATTCTGTTCCTTGATTTTTGAAAACAAAAATTGCATTGTTTTCCCTACAATCCCTCACAATGTTTTCGACTTGATGTCATCAGTAAAGCACTCAAATCCTGCGTACACATCGAATTAATGGAACCTTCATTGATTTCAAATGGTTTTCAAAATCTTCGTAGGCCTCTTGATCCGTCATCGTAACTTAGCAATCATCTTGTTATTACTGTTCTCTTTTTGCTGGGATAGGGTCTGCTCACTTTGGAAGTTATTAAAAGAGAGGCGAAAGAAACCAAAGGGATATTTTAACATGTTAAACTCGTAAGTCGAAATCAGACTGACAAAAAACCGGGGGTGATCTATAAAATATGTTGATACTTTAGATCAAGTGATAAGGCATCAGATAATAGCAGTGTGTCAATCCTTCTTTCTCAATCTCCAACAAGTCCACATTCAGTTCTCTTTTGTTAGTATCAGATATCCTGAGTGGGTAGGTCTTTTTCTTTTCTAAACCATACACGCTGGTTGATATATTGGATTGTTTTCTCAAACATGAGATTCACTGGAAGTCAATCCTTCAAACGTGAACTCTTCTGCCCATCGATAGTACTGGTTTACCCGGTCAGCACTTTTATGTTCTACCCATTCGTAATGTATCGACACCAAAATCGCCCAAATAAAACATTGCTCGTCCTGGTTCTTCACATCAATGATGGCTTTCTTGTGTGCCAGCCACTTAGATAAGACCTAGTATTGACATCCGACAATTGATCTTTATCTATCGATATCAAATTTTATTCTAATCTTCTCATTCAGTGCCTAACCACTTTTGTCTGATGTCCAACTTGCAAATTTCTCTCAAAGCTATTTTACATCATTTTCAACATATCTTCAAAGTTGATCACCTTTGTCATGTTTGTTCAGCAATGAATATAAGTTTCTTCTTCTTCCTTCTTATCACCAACCATCTTTTCAAACATGCAATTTAAAATCACATATACTTTTGCCAATTTTCGTTGTACCCCCATTTATAATTTCCATTCTTTTGAAACATGTGGTATTTTAAAATGTCTCTGGATCCATCTAGACTCTGGGTTTGATGGTCCTTGTGGTAAATTATCCACCAAGGCTTTTTTCTAGGTTTGACTACTTAAAAATGTTCCACAAATGTCTGTTTCTTTCCGCCAGCATTATGTCAGTTTTAGATTGAATTGATTCAATCGTCTGAGCTTTCCTATATTTTAATTTTTAAAAGTTGATTCCTAGCAAAAGCTTTCAACGGTTTTTGTTTCAACAGCAAACACCATTCTATTTGTTAATGCCATGTCATAATTGTATATCTTTTATCCCCCTCTTAAAAAAGTTTTTTTATCATTTTAAAGTTTATTTAAAGTTTTAAACCAACCCTGATACTATTTACAGATCAAAATGTAGGTCTATTTGTAAACCGTTACTTTTGACACAAGTTCCCACCAATTTATTTTATTTTTTGTATAGTATATTGTAAGCTGAGACTATAGTGATTTCCATTTCTTCTATTTCTAAGAATTAACAATTAACTATTTCAAAATTTTCCATCCACTTCTGTAATTTCTGTGATATCACAGTGCACATTTCATAGCCTCATGAGACCTTTCCGTTCAGATCATCTGTATATTACAATCTTCCTCACTTTCAACTTTATATGTTGATGTCATTTCCATATTGTATTTTCAATTTATCATTCTCCTGTCAGGTCAGTTGTTTTTTTTCGAACTGGGCTGTTATTTTAAGGGTTTAGGGTGAGGTTACTGGTTTATGTTTTAAAACCGGTGCTATGTTTTGTGCGGCCGAACTGTCAATTCTATACTACAGGCCTAATGTTTTCTTGACCAAAAGACACAGGGGAAACCTAAGATAGATCTCACCACATATCCAATATCGAGGTCTGATAATACTCATCTCCTTCCTACTGCGTAAATTTAATTCGAAAATATTTCCAATGGCAATACTTGTATCCGGACTACATGCATATAAAGGTAGACTATAAGGTTTCATCGACAAAAGGCCCAGATGGGTTAAACAACAGAAGATCTACATCATAGGATCCAAATCGGGGTCTGAGATTACCTACCCCTTGCCATCACTTAATTAAAAAGTAGTCTTCGACAACATTTCGATCCACACATGATGCAAATTTAAGACAGTGACCTCATATCTCTTGGACCAAAAAATCCAGGTGGGAAGACTCACGTAAGGTCTACATTATAGGTTAAATATAGGGATCTGATATAACTGAACCCTTATCCACTCTAAATTTAACTCCATACGTCAATGCTTTTATTCGCACTAGTAAAAAATCAAACCTGTGGCCTACGGGTTTTTTAAGTCAAAATGCCCAGTTTATGACTATTCTTAGAAAGGTCTAAACCACATTTAGCCTACTTTAGCTGTATTGATAAACCATTTCGGAATTTTTTGGTCCTTAATGCTCTTCAACTTTATTTGGTATTTTTAAACTTGATGATTCAAGCATCACTGAAGAGTCTTTTGTAGACAAAAAGCGCATCTGGCGTACACAATTTTAATCCTGGTATCTATGATGAGTTTATTTATACAGCCTGAAATTAATTTGTAAAAAAATTCCTGCGTCGAAAATTTTATCTGTACTAGGTGTATATGAAAATCGGAGAGCCAATATGTCCTGGACCAAAAGCCTCAAGTGGACATTTCACGGAAGGTCTATATCATGAGTCCAATATCGGTACTGAAGTATGCAACTTAAATCTAACACATAAACAAATCCTATTGGCCATGCTTTTAATTTGATCTGCATAAGCTTTAAATGCAAACGAGTGGCATAATGTATCGTGGATAAAAGGCCCAGGTGAGAAAACTAAAAAAGTCACTCGTTGTAAATTTAATAAGAAAAAAGAAATATCTGTAGAGTAATTTTATACGCACCTGATGCAAATCAAAGGCAGTAACCTTTTATTTCCTGGACCAAAATGTCCAGACAACCATACATAGGTCCAATATCGAGGTTTAAAATAACTGATTCCCTTCCACCGTTATATTTAATTCGTATAAAAATCCACACGACAATGCTGTTCATAAATTTTGCACAATTCCGAAATTTGTACAATCGTCCAGTGAAGTTTATAGGATTTAGGTGGAAAACTTAAGGAGGAGTTGATTACACAAAAGTTTCATAAATATTGCTGAAAATGACTAAGATCCAAAGTCTAGAAAAAGTTGAAAAAATCACTCAACGAGTTATAGGAGGTGCGCAACCTTAACATAGGTTCGATCTTTTTGTAAAGTGTATGAGATCTGGATTAAAAACTGCAGTAGGAGTTGATTGCACAAAACTTGTATCCTATTTCATTTAGATGAAAGTTTCAAAATCTTGAAAAATGATCCGCCTGGCTAAACTAAGACATTTTCCACCTTTATCTTGGTACCTGACGTAGAGGTAGACATTTTCACTAAAATGGCCAATACTACTTATGTTATAGGCCCGTACGAGTTTTTCGGTATAGGGTGATGGGTACCTGTTATGTCATATAATCTAGTAACTATTGGCGACTGGCCTAACTAAGAGATTCTCCACTTTGACCAATTGACCAGAGGTAGAGCGAGACATTGCAACTTAAATTCCTCATAGCGGTAATGCCTAAACCCGTACGAGTTGTGAGGAATGGGGGTATTTGGTATGTAAATAAAGGCAACAGTAGTACCGCTGTTCAATAGACATAGGTAGCAATACACAGACCGTTAGAAGTTTAGTTTCGCATTTTGGCCATAGAGAATTTTTAAATTTGAAAGTTTTGCTGAAGAATAATATAGCCTTCAAGTGGGTTTATATGAATATAAAGGTTATTTTTGCATGTTTTAAATGCCATTTTATGGTTTGACAGTCCGTATTTTTACATTCATACAGCCCATAGAAATTATTGCAGTGTTTTCAACAAAGATTTGACCGTCGAACTTTTCAATTCAATTTTATGGGAAAATGAGCCGAAATGCATATGATTTATTTTGACACCTTGGTAGATAAATGTTTATGGTTTCAGAAAAGTATCACTCTAATGGATTGAAATTTTCCTTTGGACCAAATTTTGGGGACTTTTGTGACTTTTCACCCCTTTTGTAATATTTTGTATCAAATACAGATTGTTGCCATGGTTACACCAAAAGATATTATGTTTCAACATTTTAACTATTGAAATTAAATCTATGGCAAATGCTGTTTCCATATATATGCACATGCATAACCCACACATTAAGCCTTATTTGTTAGAAAGCAATGGAAGAGGGTGTTTTAAAATATTGGGTGTCATTTTTAAGTTTTTTTCGTAACTGCTTATTGCTACCATAAATCGATTAAGCGAAAACAAATCCGGGTCACAAACCAAAACCGAGTGAAACACGTCAACTATAAGAGGAAAACAACGGAACAACAAAAACACTGAACTGCTACCAAAGAAAAAACACTAACAAACATTGAAACGACAATTTGATAATAACTGCCATATTCCTGACTTGGTACAGGACTTTTTAAGAAAAAAATGGTGGGTTGAACCTGGTTTTATGCCTAGCCAAACCTTCCGCTTATATCCTGCAATAAAATTCTTTTTTAGACAGCTGATGACTAATTTAGCCTTCAAAGTGGGTTTTTAAGAACATCAAGATTATTTTTACATGTTTTATGGGCTATTTTCTGTTTGACTGTCCCTATTTTCATAGCCAGACCAACCACAGGTCCAGAAATTTGTGAACTGTTTACAAACACTTTTTCACACGAACTGTTTGAAATGAGACGAAAGACATATGATTTTATTTGATCTCTTGATAGATACATGTAAACAATTGCTGAAAAGGTATCACTCAAGGGATTGAAATTCTACTTGTGTCTAAATTTTGGGAAATATGTGACATCTTTACCCCCTTTTGCAATATTTTATAGCAAATACATGCAGGTTGTTGCCATGGATACACCAAAGAGAAATTATCCTTAACCATTTCAACTACTGGATATCAAATCTATGAAAATACTGATTACATAAATATGCACATATATGACACAAACAGTAGCTTAATTTGTAAGAAAACAAGGAAAAGGGATGGTAAAACTTAGAAGAGTTAATTTTAATACTAACTGTATATTGCTACCTAAATCAAAACTGTGTAAAACATATAAATCCTGTGCATATAGTTGTTTTAAGCTAAAATCATATAAATGAACTAGCTAATTAATTATCTGAACTTTTCATACATATAGAAAATAAAAATAGAATTCAAAGCATAAACGATAAGACATAACACAATATCCAACTAGACTTACAAAAGAAACATCATAATTAAGGATGCTCTCTACTCTGTTTCAAAATAACAAGCTCTTTAAAAGACTGTAATAAACTGAAAGTATATAAATAAAGGAACTAAAATAGCAGAAGAAAATGAAGGGTCCGTGTGCTTGTTTTGGAAATATAAGCCTTTGAAAATTTGGCGGGAAATAATTCTCTCAAGACTTTTCATACATTTAACATTGGACCCTTTTTCTTTCAAAAAATATGAAAAAAATAACAAGGATTTTTTTGTATTTTCAAATATTGCTATTTAAACTATATATAATAAAATTATAAAAGAAAAGTAGGAGCTAGCGGAGAAAAATTTTAATGGCACTACCAGAGGATTCCGAATATCTGGCAAAATTCAAAAACAAGAGGAGTGAACATCCTTAAATACACGAATGTGGATATACCGAGACACGTCTTATAGCAATGCGAATTCACACTCGACAAAACAGTCATATTCGGGGATAGGTCATGTTCAGTACTTATCAGACGTAGATGATAAACCACAATCTAAGACGTGGTAAAAATGTCGTTAGTTAGTTTAGACACCGACACATCGTATAGATCTACCAATTCGTGATGGTGTCCATAGAATTTACGTAGTGTCATTTTTAATCTTTCCTCCTCATAACTCTGTTGGAGCAGTGTCTGCGTAAGGAGCACACTCCTGTATATGAAGTCCGTATAGTGTGAACATGCACGAGCATAACGTATCAACTGAGATATGTAAACACCATACGATGGGGCAGAGGGTATGTTACTGC
Source organism: Mytilus coruscus (assembly GCA_017311375.1). Taxonomy (NCBI): domain Eukaryota; kingdom Metazoa; phylum Mollusca; class Bivalvia; order Mytilida; family Mytilidae; genus Mytilus; species Mytilus coruscus. The sequence continues at coordinate 76,600,894 of CM029595.1, read as the reverse complement.
TGAGAAATGGGAAATTGATAATTGGGAAGTTGAAATCGTCACGTTGTCATAAATTTTAGTGTGAAGTCGTCCATCTGTGTCAACATAGTGCAACTTCAGTTTAGCCGGCTGGACAAAAAAAAATCAGATCTCAAAGTTGACCATTGTAACATATGATACTTTGTTCCCTAAAATTCAATACTACCTGAGGTAGAAGGAGATAGTGCCTCTAAGATGGTCTACATCACTTATGCCCTTATCCGCATGACTTTGTCAGTATATGGTTCGGTGTACTTGGCATGTCACATAGTCCATCTTAACTATTGTCGGCTGGCCAAACTGTGAGATTCTCTTTGTTGGCATAGGTACCGGAGGTAGAAGATATTGCCTTTAAAATGGCACATATCACTTGTGTCCTAGACCCGAGATAATGTGTCAGCATATGATGAACAGGGTGGACCTGGTATGTCACATAGTCCAATTTCACTATTGCTGACAGACAAAACAAAGAGATTCTCAACATTGGTCATGGTACTTGAGGTAAAAGTAGATATTGCCTCTAACACGTCTCAAAGTATTTATGCCCTTGACGCTTTCGAATGTTAAAATAAAAAGCTATATATATATAGTTTAAAACATTTGAGTCTTATAATGCTAGTTTAAGTCTACCCCATCCATACGGATAATTAATAAAAAATTCCCTACGGCAATACTTTTTCGCCACTAGGTGCAGAGCGAAGCTGAGTAGCTGGGGTTTACTTGAGAAAAATCGAGGGTGTGGTTCGGCTTAGTTTTTTAAAATTAGGTCCAAAGTTGGGGTCGGACACCCTACCCCACCCTTACGGAAATGTTAATAAAAATGTTCTACGGCAATACTTTTTCGCCACTAGGTGCAATGTGAAGCTGAATAGCTAAGGTCTACTTGAGAAAAATCCAGGGTGTGGTTCGGCTTAGTTTTTTTAAATTAGGTCCAAAGTTGGGGTCGGACACCCTACCCCACCCTTACGGAAATGTTAATAAAAATGTTCTACGGCAATACTTTTTCGCCACTAGGTGCAAAGTGAAGCTCACCCTTACGGAAATGTTAATAAAAATGTTCTACGGCAATACTTTTTCGCCACTAGGTGCAATGTGAAGCTGAATAGCTAAGGTCTACTTGAGAAAAATCCAGGTGTGGTTCGGCTTAGTTTTTTTTAAATTAGGTCCAAAGTTGGGGTCGGACACCCTACCCCACCCTTACGGAAATGTTAATAAAAATGTTCTACGGCAATACTTTTTCGCCACTAGGTGCAATGTGAAGCTGAATAGCTAAGGTCTACTTGAGAAAAAATCCAGGGTGTGGTTCGGCTTAGTTTTTTTTAAATTAGGTCCAAAGTTGGGGTCGGACACCCTACCCCACCCTTACGGAAATGTTAATAAAAATGTTCTACAGCAATACTTTTTCGCCACTAGGTGCAATGTGAAGCTGAATAGCTAAGGTCTACTTGAGAAAAAATCCAGGGTGTGGTTCGGCTTAGTTTTTTTAAATTAGGTCCAAAGTTGGGGTCGGACACCCTACCCCACCCTTACGGAAATGTTAATAAAAATGTTCTACGGCAATACTTTTTCGCCACTAGGTGCAATGTAAAGCTGAATAGCTAAGGTCTACTTGAGAAAAAATCCAGGGTGTGGTTCGGCTTAGTTTTTTTTAAATTAGGTCCAAAGTTGGGGTCGGACACCTACCCCACCCTTACGGAAATGTTAATAAAATGTTCTACGGCAATACTTTTTCGCCACTAGGTGCAATGTGAAGCTGAATAGCTAAGGTCTACTTGAGAAAAATCCAGGGTGTGGTTCGGCTTAGTTTTTTAAAATTAGGTCCAAAGTTGGGGTCGGAAATATAAAGGTTATTTTTGCATGTTTTAAATGCCATTTTATGGTTTGACAGTCCGTATTTTTACATTCATACAGCCCATAGAAATTATTGCAGTGTTTTCAACAAAGATTTGACCGTCGAACTTTTCAATTCAATTTTATGGGAAAATGAGCCGAAATGCATATGATTTATTTTTGACACCTTGGTAGATAAATGTTTATGGTTTCAGAAAAGTATCACTCTAATGGATTGAAATTTTCCTTTGGACCAAATTTTGGGGACTTTTGTGACTTTTCACCCCTTTTGTAATATTTTGTATCAAATACAGATTGTTGCCATGGTTACACCAAAAGATATAATGTTTCAACATTTTAACTATTGAAATTAAATCTATGGCAAATGCTGTTTCCATATATATGCACATGCATAACCCACACATTAAGCCTTATTTGTTAGAAAGCAATGGAAAGAGGGTGTTTTAAAATATTGGGTGTCATTTTAAGTTTTTTCGTAACTGCTTATTGCTACCATAAATCGATTAAGCGAAAACAAATCCGGGTCACAAACCAAAAACCGAGTGAAACACGTCAACTATAAGAGGAAAACAACGGAACAACAAAAACACTGAACTGCTACCAAAGAAAAACACTAACAAACATTGAAACGACAATTTGATAATAACTGCCATATTCCTGACTTGGTACAGGACTTTTAAGAAAAAATGGTGGGTTGAACCTGGTTTTATGCCTAGCCAAACCTTCCGCTTATATCCTGCAATAAAATTCTTTTAGACAGCTGATGACTAATTTAGCCTTCAAAGTGGGTTTTAAGAACATCAAGATTATTTTACATGTTTTATGGGCTATTTTCTGTTTGACTGTCCCTATTTTCATAGCCAGACCAACCACAGGTCCAGAAATTTGTGAACTGTTTACAAACACTTTTTCACACGAACTGTTTGAAATGAGACGAAAGACATATGATTTTATTTGATCTCTTGATAGATACATGTAAACAATTGCTGAAAAGGTATCACTCCAAGGGATTGAAATTCTACTTGTGTCTAAATTTTGGGAAATATGTGACATCTTTACCCCCTTTTGCAATATTTTATAGCAAATACATGCAGGTTGTTGCCATGGATACACCAAAGAGAAATTATCCTTAACCATTTCAACTACTGGATATCAAATCTATGAAAGATACTGATTACATAAATATGCACATATATGACACAAACAGTAGCTTAATTTGTAAGAAAACAAGGAAAAAGGGATGGTAAAACATAGAAGAGTTAATTTTAATACTAACTGTATATTGCTACCTAAATCAAAACTGTGTAAAACATATAAATCCTGTGCATATAGTTGTTTTAAGCTAAAATCATATAAATGAACTAGCTAATTAATCATCTGAACTTTTCATACATATAGAAAATAAAATAGAATTCAAAGCATAAACGATAAGACATAACACAATATCCAACTAGACTTACAAAAGAAACATCATAATTAAGGATGCTCTCTACTCTGTTTCAAAATAACAAGCTCTTTAAAAGACTGTAATAAACTGAAAGTATATAAATAAAGGAACTAAAATAGCAGAAGAAAATGAAGGGTCCGTGTGCTTGTTTTGGAAATATAAGCCTTTGAAAATTTGGCGGAAATAATTCTCTCAAGACTTTTCATACATTTAACATTGGACCTTTTTCTTTCAAAAATATGAAAAAAATAACAAGGATTTTTTTGTATTTTCAAATATTGCTATTTAAACTATATATAATAAAATTATAAAAAGAAAAGTAGGAGCTAGCGGAGAAAAATTTTTAATGGCACTACCAGAGGATTCCGAATATCTGGCAAAATTCAAAAACAAGAGGAGTGAACATCCTTAAATACACGAATGTGGATATACCGAGACACGTCTTATAGCAATGCGAATTCACACTCGACAAAACAGTCATATTCGGGGATAGGTCATGTTCAGTACTTATCAGACGTAGATGATAAACCACAATCTAAGACGTGGTAAAAATGTCGTTAGTTAGTTTAGACACCGACACATCGTATAGATCTACCAATTCGTGATGGTGTCCATAGAATTTACGTAGTGTCATTTTTAATCTTTCCTCCTCATAACTCTGTTGGAGCAGTGTCTGCGTAAGGAGCACACTCCTGTATATGAAGTCCGTATAGTGTGAACATGCACGAGCATAACGTATCAACTGAGATATGTAAACACCATACGATGGGGCAGAGGGTATGTTACTGCTGAGAAATGGGAAATTGATAATTGGGAAGTTGAAATCGTCACGTTGTCATAAATTTTAGTGTGAAGTCGTTCATCTGTGTCAACATAGTGCAACTTCAGTTTAGCCGGCTGGACAAAAAATCAGATCTGAAAGTTGACCATTGTAACATATGATACTTTGTTCCTAAAATTCAATACTACCTGAGGTAGAAGGAGATAGTGCCTCTAAGATGGTCTACATCACTTATGCCCTTATCCGCATGACTTTGTCAGTATATGGTTCGGTGTACTTGGCATGTCACATAGTCCATCTTAACTATTGTCGGCTGGCCAAACTGTGAGATTCTCTTTGTTGGCATAGGTACCGGAGGTAGAAGATATTGCCTTTAAAATGGCACATATCACTTGTGTCCTAGAACCGAGATAATGTGTCAGCATATGATGAACAGGGTGGACCTGGTATGTCACATAGTCCAATTTCACTATTGCTGACAGACAAAACAAAGAGATTCTCAACATTGGTCATGGTACTTGAGGTAAAAGTAGATATTGCCTCTAACACGTCTCAAAGTATTTATGCCCTTGACGCTTTCGAATGTTAAAATAAAAAGCTATATATATATAGTTTAAAACATTTGAGTCTTATAATGCTAGTTTAAGTCTACCCCATCCATACGGATAATTAATAAAAAATTCCCTACGGCAATACTTTTTTCGCCACTAGGTGCAGAGCGAAGCTGAGTAGCTGGGGTTTACTTGAGAAAAAATCCAGGGTGTGGTTCGGCTTAGTTTTTTAAAATTAGGTCCAAAGTTGGGGTCGGACACCCTACCCCACCCTTACGGAAATGTTAATAAAAAATGTTCTACGGCAATACTTTTTCGCCACTAGGTGCAATGTGAAGCTGAATAGCTAAGGTCTACTTGAGAAAAATCCAGGGTGTGGTTCGGCTTAGTTTTTAAAAATTAGGTCCAAAGTTGGGGTCGGACACCCTACCCCACCCTTACGGAAATGTTAATAAAAAATGTTCTACGGCAATACTTTTTTCGCCACTAGGTGCAAAGAGAAGCTTTGGACCTAGTGCCTACTTGACCAAAATTCCACGTCTGTGTATAACACGGATTTTTTTTGTTTTTTTTTTAATAGATAATAAATAATTTCCTTGCCCACCATACTTTGTGTACAAAAAATAAACCTTTCGTCTAATCAAAAGTAAGCGATATCCACTGCTTCAGAAATAGAATGTTTCGTTAAAACAGATTTGTCTCATTAAAAATATTAATGCACGAGTGCAACTTTCTTTTCTTGTCATGCAGAACAATAATAACTTTTCAGGAACTATTTGACAGGATGCCGAGAATATGGAACGCCTATTTGACACAATATCACAAAATTAATTTATGATTTCAATGTCAATTCCTGTTACAAGCAATTTTGTAAGCATTTCAATAATTTTATTACATATTTACGATTCTATGTACACTCAAAACTGTTGACTATTAAAATTAAAAGCGGGGAGGACGCTGTTTGGTATATTGACATCGATTACTATTGTCTTAAATTAATGAACAGGACTAGATATTTTTTAAACCATCGAATAGTTCTCCGACTGCTTTATTATATATTAAACACTGATAATATATTGGTTATATATCAATAAAAACATTTTGAGTACGTTTGAATCTTATGCAACTTTTGGGTTCATAGACATATCCGAAAACTGGCTGCTAGCGTAGTGGCTGCTAGCGAGTGGCTGCTAGCTTGAGCCTGGTATCATACCAGATGTGGTATGATTGACAATGAGGCAACTATCCACCGAAGATCAAATGAAGTGGATGAAAGCAATTATAGGCAATCGTACGGCCTTCAACAATGAGAAAAACCCATATCGTATAGTCGGCTATAAAAGGCCCCGATATGAAAAATGTGAGACAATTCAAACGAAAAAAACTAACGGCCTAATTATATATAACAAAACAATTTACAAAAAATCAAATATTAGTTAACAGACATGAAGATTCCGTATATCGTCAAGTTATCGGAATTCCAATTGGGATTATCTGTGCACCACTTATTGCGGACCTGTTTCTGTATTGTTATGAGTTACAATTTATGACGTAAATCAGCAAAGACCTATCGAAACAACATCTGATACAAAAATTTAATAACACTTTTAGATATTTGGATGATATATTGGCTCTCAATAATGACGACTTAAGGATGTACACTAAGGAGATTTATCCTGCTGAACTGACTTTGAATAAAGCTAATACTAACAATGAGCACTGCCCTTTCCTGGATCTTGATATCTATATCGTAAACGGGAAGCTTAATACCAAAATTTATGATAAAAGAGATGATTTTTCATTTCCTATTGTTAATTATCCATTTTTAGATGGTGACGACCCCTTGTCATCATCTTATGGTGTTTATATATCTCAACTTGTCGATTCGCTCGTGTATGTAACAACGTAATTGATTTTAACGAAAGAAATCTCTGTATTACTGAAAAATTATTACACCAGGGTTTTCGATATCACAAACTAGTGAAAACATTTACTAAATTTTATCATCGGTACAAGGACATCATTCTTAAATATAAATCAACATGCAGACATCTTATACTTTCAAGTATTTCACACCCAATCTTTTATGATAAAAGTCTATGCAAAGCACAAAAATGTCGGCATTCACCCCAAAAGCTAACCAAACCTTTAAACAGACTAATTCAGAAGGGATATAGTTACGTTACTGTTGTCAGGTCATTAAAGATGGCATATTTTGGTATTAATATTGATTCACTCATAGGGTCTTTGCATCGGAAATAAACACATTTATTCTAAAACCAGCTGTTGGCATAATACGGGTTATGTTCTTCTCATATATTTTATGACGGTATGATACTAAACCCCTAACGGGAGGGATTGTGCTTGATTTTCATATGATGAAGACATAATCTTTCAATCAGTTTAATTGAGGTCTGGAGCTGGCATGTCAGTAACTGCTAGTAGTCCTTTGTTAATTTATGTATCATTGTCATTTTGCTTAGTTTCTTTTGTTACCTATTCTGACATCGGACTCGGACTTCATTTAAACTGAGTTTTACTGTGCGTATTGCTGTGTGTTTGTTTATTCTACATTGGGTAGAGGTATAGGGGGAGGGTTGAGATCTCACAAAACATGTATAACCCCGCCGCATTTTTGCGCCTGTCCCAAGTCAGGAGCCTCTGGCCTTTGTTAGTCTTGTAAGTTTTTTAATTTTAGTTCATTTATATGTTTTGAAGTTTAATATGACGTCCATTTTCACTGAACTAGTACACATTTTTGTTAAGGGGCCAGGTGAAGCCCGTCTCCGGGTGCGGGATTTTCTCGCTGTGTTGAAGACCCATTGGTGGCCTTCGGCTGTTTTCTGCTCTTCGGTCGGGTTGTTGTCTCTTTGGCGCATTTCCCATTTCCATTTTCAATTTTATGAACCAGCGACAATCACTGAACTACAGGCTCCTGACTTGGAACAGGCACATAAAGATTATGACAGGATTAATCATGTTTGTGAGCGCTGAACCCTCCAGTAAACTGGGACAGTGGTGTAACAGTACAATACTGTAAAAATCAGTTTCAACTAGATTAACTCAAAAGATCGGTACGAGACACACAAAACAACTAACATTTAGACAATAGACACAAAGCACCGAAATAGGAGTATTTGCAGTTACTGGAAGTTTGCTCAAAGCCAACTACAACTAACACTGAAATAAATCTTGTTCTGCCAGACTAAAGTTTCAATCAGTACACAACCAACGGATTTAGTCATAAACAGTGTGAGAAACGCCATGACTTTGTATACCTTGTATATATGCATATACAATTAAAGTTTTCAACAAGTGGTGGTCAGAAGGTTTTGACCATCGAAATTTTGTAATAGAAATACTAATTAGGTCCAGCAGATTTTCCTCAAGGGCCACCAGGGAAAAAAGATTTTGAGAACTCTGCGATATCTTTGCTTTATACAAAAATAATCCAGTTTGGTTACTTTAAAAAATTTTGAGACAAGATGTTCTTTTGATCATATACCAGACAAACATTGACTAATTTTTGTACAGTTTAAAATTATTCCTGAAAATCAAATGGTCGGATAAGCCGGATTTGTTTAGCAAAATTGAGTTAGGAAAGCATAAAGAAAAAATGTCACGAAAACAGCGATTTTATATCCAACCAACTTTCTTTGTTTTTACACTTATTATATAACGAAATCAATGCCATAACAGAGCACACTTTTACAGTCATGTCTACCGAATCGGAACTGACATAATTAATCGAATAAATCATCGTAAACTTCATTAATGTCATCCAACATAAAAAAAATAATTCTACAATATTCGATGGCAAATTGGATTTTAGTTTTATTGCTTTTTACAGAATATCCCCAGAAGAGGTCCAGATCCATTTTTTTTGGACTCTTCCCCAGAAGACATACTGGAGATGTACAGAAGAGACCAATAAAACACGCCCTTTATTTAACCACTATGCAATAGGATATCTAAATTCTCACGTGGTTTCTTCTTATGTCCTACGATTTTCAATGTATGTTATTGTTCATAGTTCTGTAATTTATTCACAGCATCCGTAGTAATTATGTTAACTTGGCATGAAAATGCGGACGTGAAAGAAAGCACTTCATCAAAGCGTCAACATGAGATTACATTCCACGGAGGTTACATTTCGACGATTTCGTCTTTATAAAACAAAATACGTGTATCTTAAAGAAAATTTGTATTAAATTTTAATGTTGACACCCATATCGATCTGCTGGATGTAGAATTTTACGGAGAAAAAACTACGGCTCTAATTTGTAAAACTGTCCTATTTTTGTTTGCATGGTACAGACCGGGCTAATTATTACAAAATAGCGTGGAAATGAACTTTAAAATAATTTGCAAATTCACAATTTTTATTTCCACCAATTTGAGGGTCTCATTGGGGGTTCTGATCCCGGATCCCGCTTACTGTTTTGTCAGATTCCCGTATCCCTCTTACACTATGTACGTAAGCAATTCTCTTTTTTTTTTTGTAATTTCCCGTGTCCCGCTAGACTTCATTTCCCGTTTTCACGGCACAATAATTTGACTTTCACGTGTCACGCTTACAAAAAATCGGCAATCCCGGGTCACGCTTAGACCCCAATGAGACCCACCAATTTGTCTTGTTTTCTAATAACAAACAGTTATGAGGACGTTTCTATCCGTGTTAAAAAAAAACCTCGCCGGGTCGGCGGTTAACGAAGGTTCGCCAAAAAATAAAGACTTGTTATTCCATTTTCTTCTTTTTTGTCTGTTATAAATAAAAAAAATAATTAATAATAGAATTTATTTCTATTTATAGCAATTGTACAAGTTCTTGGTACAGTTATTTCGTCACAGAATCTATAGCAAAAGTTAAATTTTCGACGTGGCCACAGGCCTCGACCACGCTAAATATTGTTGCAAACTGAATCAAAGTGTCAATCAAAATAAGAGTAAAATTAGTTTGGTCGAGGCCTGTGGCCAATACAAAATTTAACCAGGAAGTTTGAAATTCTTTAAGAATTTGGACATTTTGAGCGTTCCGGTTTCATTCCGGGTATTACGTCACATTAATGACGTCACAAAAATATGATTTTATACTATAATAACAAATAACGATATACGTAGATATAGATATAGGAAGATGTGGTGTGAGTGCCAATGAGACAACTCTCCATCCAAATAACAATTTATAAAAGTAAACCATTATAGGTCAATGTACGGCCTTCAACACGGAGCCTTGGCTCACACCGAACAACAAGCTATAAAGGGCCCCAAAAGTACTAGTGTAAAACCATTCAAACGGTAAAACCAACGGTCTAGTCTATATAAAAAACGAGAAACGAGAAACACGTATAAATTACATAAACAAACGACAACTACTGTACATCAGATTCCTGACTTAGGACAGGTGCAAACATTTGTAGCGGGATTAAACGTTTTAATGGTACCAAACCTTCTCCCTTTTTCTGAAACAATAGTATAACATCACAACATAGAAAAACACACGATAAAACATCAATTGGAAGGCTTAACTCAATCAAAAACGTAAATTAACACACTATGAAGATATGTTTTAGCTAAAAACGATCCACCTTATTTCTGTTTTATTTTTGTCACCTCACAGGGCCAATATCGGCCCTTCGTGGCCATACTCCATACGTTTTGTCCCTGTGTTTAAACTGACGTTGCGCACGGTATTGGTGTCTCTTTGAAAAAATACGGTAGATAGAGGGTTATTCACATTCAAGCTCTTTTCCTTCACAATAAATATCCATGTTCTGCATATCATTCCAAAGGAAATAAACCAAAGAAATCAATAAAATAGGTGATGTTGTGCTATATATATTTTGTAAAGGGAAACTTTGCTCATTCCGATGCCTATAACGTCATTTTCAGGGTGTCCCGCTGTTACAATTTTGTTTTGTGCGCGTCTTTGAAATCACAGTGCTAATTAATTAGTAGGTTAAATGTGATAAAATTTTACAACAGTATTGTACACCATTGACGAAAAATGGTGTCGTAGAAGTTTTTAACTGTGAGTGAAAGAAGATTGTCAGAAGCGTTGAGATTAGGAAGATAAAAAATGTCCCATTCAGCTGCTCACCTCCTATAAAAACTTTCTGTCTTCACTATTACAGGATATAACAGATGAAAGTGGCTTTTGATAATATCAGAAAATTTATACATGTCCTAAAGAAGCTATCTGAAGTCATCACTATATAACTGCAGTCTTGCTTTCATAACATCGTCAGTTTTCCCGTGTCCAATAAAATGTCCCGATGGACAAAATAACACATAAAATAATTTGGAGGTTGTTTACTAAACGAAATTTTACTTGATCCCCAATTTTTAGCAACTTTTAACTGATATGAATGGAAAATACACGTAGTTTCCTCTAAAATGATATGATATATACTTTTGTTTGATCTGAAGGTAGAAAATACGTAACGATCTAAGATGTCCAATGACATGTCCCCAAAACTGTAATTTGACGTTTACGTCATGATAACGCTAAACTGTACATGAATTTTCTTGCATATTTGGCATACAATTGATTTCATGAAATTGTCTGATCTATGTTGAAAAAAATTATAAAGTTCTTGTTTAATATGCATCAAAGTAGATCAGGTTTGTATAAATAATTTAAGATGACGAAATATTTAACTCGGATACTTGATAAGATCAGTGTACTCGGTCATAAAACTTTACTCAGTATTCGGGTCACAAAACTTATGCTAGAAACACCAAATCCAGTATTTTAATTGGTTGATTTCCGAGTCTGAGTAGGATAATCGTGCTCCTTGGCCAAAAAAAGTGAGGAAAGTTACATATGATCACAGTCTCGTAAAATTTTTGTTAAAAGAGTCGCTGGTGTTTACTGAGAGTTTAGAACAATCTTTAGTCTATACAGTAACATGTGTATGAAAAAGAAGGTTTGCTATTGTGTGGCAGAAAGGAGTTTGTTGTCTCGAATCTCCAACAGAGTTGCCAGCTACATAGGCTTGCGGTGCAACGAGTATTAAAGTTTTAATCGAAACTTGTCTTTTGCATTAATTGGAGATGGAAAGAGAGAGAGAGAGAGAGAGGGAGAAATATGCGCTCAGTGTTAGGGTAAGAGTTGTTCGACAAATATGTTGGATTGCACACAAACATGTAGCAGGCTCCAGCGTATTAATTTACAGACACTCCCAGGTACATTTTAACCTAGTTTAAGCTCCCTTTCGAAAAAAAGGAACCATGCACTCTACCCCACATCTTCCGAAATTTCTTATTTTCCATATCTTTGAACGTTGTTTTGCGGGAAGTTCAATATTCTTGGCATTTATAACCAATTTATAGAAAAAGTTGGAGAGAATATCAAATAATGATAAATATACTACAGTAATCACGCTGTCTGTATAATAAATTGACACCATATTTCCTCTTTTTTTACCAGTAAATCAACCACACAATGTCTGCTGTTTGGATAAACGGTTCTCTCTGGACACTCCGGCTTCCTCCACCAATAAAAACTGACCGCCACAAGATCGCCAATAGTGCTTAATGTGGCGTTTAACACCAAATATTCAATCAACCAATCTCCTCGGTGGATTTTTTTTTATACTTGTGAAAAAAAAATCAAAAACACTGAAACCGAAGACCCGAAAATAACCCGTTTGAAAAGGATCTAAAAATGTCAAAGAAAATGTAGTGTAAACCGATACCAAGTTATATGTTGAAATTGGAAACACTAAACAAAAACTGTTTAAAGTATAAAAAGTAAATTAAATGCATTCCTGGTCCATAGTAATTTCTTTCAGAAAACATTGTTCCTTGTATATTTACGAAAGCAGTTAATGAAAAAATATATATATCTTGTCACAAGAAAATGAGTATACTTTTTAAAAATCGGTTTTCGACCTGCTGTGAATCAAATAGTGGTTAAGGTAGATTTAGGTCTGTATAAAAAGGCATAGTGTTTTCCATACTTTGTCAAAATGATATAATTTAAAAAAATAACAAAAAGTATGGATGGCCGACCATTTTTTAAAGCTTAATTTAATAAAGTTTATGAAAAAATATCAGATTTTGCAAGGATGCTACATGGAAAGGGCACTTTTATGTGAATAAAAAGAAAACTAAACGATAGAGTTTTAAATATGATGTATATATGAGAAGATAGCTCTCTTGTTATAATGTGCTTTCCGAAAGCAAAACAAAAAAAAAACAAAACAAAAACAAAACAAAACAAAAAAAAAAAAAAAAAAACGTAATGCTCGTTTTCTTACTTATTTTGGGGATAATCATGATTTAAAAATTCTTATCAATGAAAACGTTTTCTTTTTAAATGAAAAAGATGTAACCATAAGATAAACTCATTCAAATGAAAAGTTCACAAATTAATTTTTGCATTAAATTTGCTAATAATAATTGTAAAAAAATAGAATCGATCATTGTTCATAATTATAAATTAACTGTTTACAAAACTTTGAATTTTTGAAAAACTAAGGCTTTTCTACCTCAGGAATAGATTACCCTAGCTGTATTTGGCAAAATTTTAAGGAATTTTCGGCCCTCAATGCTCTTCAACTTCGTATTTTATTTGGCCTTTTAAACAGTTTTTGATTCGAGCGTCACTGATGAGTCTTTTGTAGACGAAACGCGCGTCTGTCGTAAATATAAAAATTTAATCCTGGTATCTATGATGAGTTTATTTGCAGCTATTTGCAATAAAAAAAAATAATTTAGACCCTGATCTACCTTAAAATATTGAAAATTAACAATGGCAGCATTTCTATTTCAAACGTGATGCATGACTTATAAAGATTTAAATTTTCCTTAGGGAAGAGGATTTTCGAATTTACAAAAAAATATTGCCATTTTTTACAATTTACACAATTCGTAATTGATGTCAAGATCGTGAACTCATTCATATATGCTGATGATTATTATACCCCTCGCAGTTGCGTAGGATATAATGGTTTTTACCCGTCCGGCAGTCAGTCTGTCCGTCTGTTTGTCGGTCTGTCCGTCAGTCCGTCAGTCCTGTTCTTGTCATCGCAACTCCTCTGAAACCACACAACAGAATTTCATGTAACTTTGTAGATAGTAAGGACATAGTATGAAGATGTACATATTCACAAGAAACTTTATCAGTTGACTGTTTTAGGAGCTAGAGTCTTTGAATTTATGAATCTGGTGAGATTTTGTATTCACAGTAACAATGTGGGGGCGTGGGGTATGTGAATGTGCTCACAAAGGTTCTTTAATTTGTTCGAATTTAACCAAATAAGATATGAATTATGAAATATAACACTAGTATAAATTTATGAGAAAAATAATACAATGGACCTCTTATGAATAAAGTGTTTATAAAATGAGTAAAAAAATACCATACTCAGACGTTGTCCATCAACATCTTTCAAATAATCAAACTGAGAAGCATTTGAATATTAACGTAAATTGAAAAGAAGACTAATTGAGGGAGAGAAATTACCAAATAACAAAAAACAAAAAGAAACGTATAATAGAAAAAAACACAAATATTAAAAAATTCACCAGCCAAGATTGAGCAAGTCTTGCGGCCAAAAAACATTGCTAAATTTTAAGAGAAAGAAGAAAATAAGACTTAGAACGTCATAAACGAAGACATTTATTGTGACATTTTTTTAACACGCTCGTCTGTAGAGTAAATAGGTAGTGTCAGTTTTCCGTTTATTTGTTTCACTCATAGTATCGAAATCAGTTTAAAGTTTCAAAACATTATGGATTTTGAAAATGAAAGATGTTAAATAATATACTTAAAAGATTTGAAATCATGTTACATACGTTCATGACATCATATTATTATTCGTTGCTAAACATTGCTGTTGGGGCGATTTTGACACAAAATTACAAATGTTGCATGTGTTTTAAATATTTTTAAAATTCTATGGAAATTTGGATATTGATGTTTACATTTATTAATGCCAACCCTGGATTAAAAAAATAAAATATCCAATGAAGCAACTTAAAAAATCTCTGCAAAAAGAATGCTTATTAGAAGTCCAGAATGTAAATTTTACAGTTAGTTAAAGCGACATTTTCACATAAGTAAAATGTTAGTATGCTTGAAACATTCTTTGAGACAACGTCAAAATCCTCTTTTTGTTGAGAACGTCGTGTAACGCTCAGTGGTACCAATACCGTGCGCAACGTCACTATGAGGGGCGTAAAGGGTGTGTGTGTGTGTGTGGGGGGGTATCTGCACGGAAGAACGCGAAATAAAATTGCCATTTCACGATGAATGAACAATTAAAAATTTCTTGCACGTTGATCTTTTACCGATTTCACGAAACACGGTGAATAACGAACCTTTTTCACGGCTGCACGTGAAATAAAAATGGCAAAACACGTTGCATGAAAATAACCCTTTACCACCCTCAACTATGTTTTAGCTGTTTATAACGGTATCAAAAGCGTTTCCACCTCAAATAGGTTTCTTGTTGTATGCATTCTTCAAATATGACCGGATTTTCATAGTTTAAAGTACAAATCGCATATATGCAACTCTATTTAGCCCTACCCCACCCCTTCCCAAATCATAATCATAATCATAAATCTAACACGTATGGTTTGGAAGGTCTCTTATTGGTCATTTCCAGTTAGAAATCATCATAGTTGCAGGATAGCAAATACTAGTAAATTTCGTTTGCAAGGAAGATACTGAAAGTTATTGGATTGATGTTTCCGTAAGTGTGGATGCCTTAATGCTACATTTCATGCAGAGTGAGGTAAATATGATTGCTTGATAATTTTAAAAGCAACAAAGCAACAAAGTGAGCATGAAAAAAAAAACAATTTTGGGACAATTTATACCCATAGAACAGCAGATCATATATGTACAACTTTAATTCCATGATCATTCTTTGTCTGTTGTCATTGTACGTCATGTACGTAAACCATTGTGAACAGTCAACCCTCAATTGTTTTCATGATTACTAACATTGTGAACATAAGGCCTTCAGGTCCTGTTAACCTCCTTCCTCCTTTTCATATAACTTTTATTTATTAGTACCAGAGGTTGGCAACTATGCATGTATACGTGTCCCTTATTTGTTTTATTGTCATTTTAGGTTCATTTATTCCTGTTCATTATGATTTCCAATGTTCGGCGTTGTGCACAGAAGATACATGTATTTAAATCACATTTAGCATTGACTGATATTTTCATTCTTTAAAACGTTTCCGTGTAGTTTTCATTTTTTTCAGTTTATACCACCCAAATTATTATTTAAGTATTCTATGACGATTTCATTTCATAAAGGATCTCTTTCCATCGTACCCTCGATCTTATTAACCCAGTGTAGGCATTTAGATTGAGGTTCTATTTAGTAAGACTAATTAGACACGCCCCTTAGAATCACGGGATCCAAAATAGGATTAAAAAAGGCAAGCAAAATACCATCAGTTGCAATTTCAAAGAATAAAAATGCATTTGATTGACCATCACCAGCTACAAATCATAAAGTTAGCAATTTTTAGGTTTCGGACAGGTTTGAATTTCCGATCTAATGTCGTCTGCTCCTTACGATTTATGTCAAGGTACGACCTTATTCTTGTCAGGCATACATGTACTTTATGTACCTTTCCAACATACTATCTCTTTCAAGTGTCTAAGTTTTAACATTTGTTCTCGGTCGACCCATTTTGCATCTCGTTCTAAATATGCATGATATATTTGTGACTGGACGTTTAGGGAGCATATCAATCATTCAGGTTCATTTAATGACCTATATAGTTTTGAGCCAAAAGTTCGGAATAGCAAATAAATGACCCGTATGTGAAACTTTAAATCATCAGAGCCTTCACAAGGTATGGCTATTTTGCAAAATATTTGTTTCCCTTATTATGCTCATTTAGTCACAACCCAAAAAGTGGAAGTTGAATACAATATATAGCTGAAATTTAAGCTGTTTGTAAGAACATCCAACAAGTGGATGATAACGGTTCTTTAAAAGGTTAATAAGGTCAATGATCATAACTAGTACTAAGAAGCAAAAGCGGACAAAACTGTATAATTTCTGTAATCATGCTACTTTATATACTCCAAAAAAAATTGTTTAAAACTATGATTTGTGCAACATTTTTATATATTCCCAAAACTTTTGTGTAAAATTATGATTTGTAAAACTAACTATTGTAACATATAACTATGAACTTATTGGGTAATTTCCCTGGTCATCCAGTGAATTATTCGGAGGGATACTTGCCCAACTACAGTAACTGGTCGTGCAAAAAAATATCTTTAGGTGAATAAAAAAAAATACTATTATGATAGATACATTCATAACAAATTCAAAATTTTAACAATTATGCATAAAATAATTATTCAGCAACCTCATCTCTACAACCAAAACGAATTCATATTTGACAGACGAACATAGATTGATTGATTGATTTATTGTTGTTTAATGCCACTTTCAGCACTATTGAGCTATTTCGTGGCGTTCAGTTTTTATTGGTGGAGGAGAGGAGACCCACCGATCTTCAGTAGGAAAACTGACAATCCTAGTCACTACAAATTAGAGTCTAGCGCTCCTGCCACGTGGATAGAAAGGTTTGGCATGTCCTTCAAATTTAATTGTGAGAAATTTGCTAAAACTCGGTCGAAATTGCAGGACTACCTTTTTTAATGTTTATTTTCAAAAATACAAAATACTGAGCAAAACAAATCCAACCGAAAACCGGGATTGTAAAAAAATATAACAAAATGCTAAACCCGAAGGCAAATTAAAAAAGGGAAGTCCATGAAAACTTACCAAATCAAACTCTGTCAATCAACTGAACAAGTGAAAATCACTGTCATATTCCTGACTTGGTACAGGCATTTCCGAAGAAAATGGTGGGTTAAACCTGGTTTTATAGCTAGCTAAACCTCTCACTTGTATTATAGTTGTTTATAGTTCCGTTATATTGACACATTTGGGTAAGCAGCCCAAACAGACATAATATTGTAAGTGCTCCGAAAGGGACGCAGATTCTGCTCAACATGGACCACCTGTCATAGTTATATCGATGGATAATGCCAACAAAGACAACTTGCATTTTTTTCGTCACTTTATACAAATTTTCCCAGTCAATTTATCAACAAAAATATAAGGTGCACTCGATCTGCCAAATTCTGTTGGTATGTAAATTAAGAGCTTGCAAAAACCCTTAGGTTTTCTCCGTTTATGAATTAACTGTCAACCTAATGTACATACTTTCGATAACTTAAATCATCTTTAATTATTAAGTGGAAAAATTTTCATGGTTATGAATGTTACGTCCGTATGCGATAATAGACAAATACATATTTATTAGAGTAAGGTCAGTTTTATTTAAATTATTTTGTTAACTTAAGTTTCCCTTTCACATGTACAGTAAATTAAATCTATAATATGAAAGTAGTAGCTACATACATTCATAAATTTATAATATTTTAAAACAAATTACATAACAATATTTACTTTCTAATGTCACTCATTACAATAAACATAAAAGGTAAATTAATTGATGATAAGGTTAAGCATGTGAGAATTGGATATCACTTGAAATCAACTCGAATTATTCAATTTCAAAATAATGATAAACGAGCCTTTAGCGAGTTTATGTTAATTATTGAAATTAAATAACGATAGTTGATATCAAACCATGTCCCATCCACACGAGTTACTAATTAAGTCGCCAAAACGGAGTTTTGGAGACTTTATGTTTTTGTCCCGTTTCTTATTATTATTATTATTATTATTATTATTATTATTATTATTATTATTATTATTATTATTCTTAACCCTAATTCGTCCGACCATTTTCTTCCAAGCCTTAAATGATGGAAACTTTATATTTGGTATGATGTTGGGGTAGTATCCCTAGGGTGCATTCGCTATTTTTATTTCAAATGGGGTTAACTTGGCACTTTTGGGGGCCGGAACATGGGTGGGGTCATTTTTCGACTATTGATTCCCTACTGGTAGAACCTTTAAGTTTTGTGTAATACAAGAGACCGATGTCCAGGTGTCCATTCCACATTTTTATTTCAGCCCAGGGTCATCTTGGCATTATTTTAGGGGTCAATTTTCATGGAACATTCTAGAACAATAGTCATGTGATTAGTCATGTGATAGTGTTGAATTATTCCTATGTACTTTTATGTTATATAATGATAGATTATTACAGGTAGCACCATATGTAGCTGTAATTCGACTTTGGAATTTTAAAATGGCCGCCGTTACCATGGAAACTGCAAAATGTGAAATTTTTAAAATGCTTCAAATTTAATGAAATTTTACAGAGATGTTAACGAGTGTATGTAGATTTGGAATTTGACTTTGGAATTTCCAAAATGGCCGCCGTTGCCATGGAAACAACAAAAATGCGAAAAATCTAGATTTGGTCCAATCTTTATGAAACTTGACAGTAATGTGACCTGTCATGTGTAGATGTGCCATCCGACTTTGGAATTTTCAAAATGGCTGCCGTTACCATGGAAACTGCAAAAATGGCAAAAAATTCAAAATGCTTCAAATTTTATGAAACTTGACACGAATGTTGACTGTCTTATGTAGATGTGGCATTTGACTTTGGAATTTCCAAAATGGCCACCGTAACCATGGAAACACGAATGCCTAAATTTGAAAATTGGTTCAATTTTTATGAAACTTGTAAGTAATGTGACCTGTCATGTGTAGATGTGCTATCCGACTATGAAATTTCAAAATTGCTGCCGTTACCATGGAAACAGCAGAACAATGGTTGGGGCCGTTTTGGTGACTTTTGTGTTAGCATCCTAACACAGGATTACTTGTTATCATTGATCTTGAAATAGTTTCGATTTCACAAGCTTCACTTCAAATATAAGTCTGTTTACAGTAGTAAGAGTATTGTGCCAAGAAGACAGACTACAGTTAACATCAGACTATACAAGACTTTTGGACCCTTAAGAGTGGAATCAAATTTGACAAAAAGATTATTTTCAGATAAATCATGTTTGTGTGTGTGTGTTGTTTATTATTAAAGAAATCATAATTCTCCGTTGCCAATTTGAAAATATAACCTTTGAAAGTCATTATTGACCTAACGAATATCTAGTGGAAATGTCGACATTTCGGAATGCATTCCAGGATAGGCCATCCGAATTCACGCATTTTTCGTATCACTTATCTATATATCAATCCGTTTAGTTGCGGGAATAGATAACAGGCCACATCCATAAGAGAATAAAAGTTAAAAAATTTCCAGAATAGTAATAAAAAAAAATACGAACAATTCTGATTTTTAATGGTCAAATAATCATTAAATCGGTTAAGAAAAAAACTTCATTAGTATATGAAAAATGGAATTTGGACTGAATATGTAAGAATATTTAACTTTTTGAAATTGGCTACTATATAGTTAATGAACTTGAAAATTATGATAAATAGCAGGATATCGGTACAATTTACTGACAGGTACGCAGAACAATGGAAGTATTATATTGTCAATATATATAATACTGCCATGGCAGGACCAACTTAATATCCTGTATTTACTTAACAACAGCTGCACTTTCAAAAGGTCCTGAAACCTTAACTGAAATTTGGTGTACCACTTTAGGTGACCAATTAATCAGATTAAGACGTGATTCTTCATGGTTTAACGATACAATTATGTCAGATGTAAACTTTAGATCTAAAGTAAATTTAAATGTTAACACTATATTTCAAACTTACTAAAAATAATACTCATTATAGATATTTACAAATTTTAATGACTGAAAAATAAAATAAATATATAAAACAACAAACATAGTAGAAACATAGGTTAGCTACATTTAAAAAGATCGGCTCAAGTCCGTATTAGATGTATAAACATGAAATTGTAATTAAAACGGTTTTAGGGTGACATTTAACTTAAGTGTGATAAAGACTGAAACATATGTGTTTTCGATAAGACAGCGCGGTCTAATTATACGTCTCGCACTATTCATCAAACTCTCTTCAACAACAATTTCTGCGTGGATAGTGTGCGTCCTGCACGCAAAATGTACTTCCATATGTATTTTATTTTCCCAAATCGAATCCGAGGTAGCTGCGCTTATATTTATCCATCTTACAAAAAGTGTGACCATTGGTAAGAGTAGTTTTGAGTGTCCACGACGTCATACAGTTTTCAAACAGACTGTTTTCATTTCCAACACGTAACGAATTAAAACATTTCAGGTAATTTAAATTATGAGATTTAAACTCATACGCACCACCGTATCGTCTAAATAAGAATGACATACGTTTTCAGAACACTGTTATTTAACATCGCATCTAATAAAATTATTATGTAATTTATCAATGTTAAAATCTCATAATTCGATGAAGAAGACCAATCAAAGTAAGAATTAATAAAAACTTGGGGAATCCACCGAACTCTAAAAGGAGCGAGATCGGGTGTGTCGATAGTGTAAGCGTCTCCTGGTATGAATGCATCAACCGCCATGTATACTATTTCATACTCTTGTTGATAATTAGTAGGATTATTATTAGTCACTTGATATATGAAAACATAGTCTGACTATGATGTAGACCGACAAACAGGAAGGTATGTGTAAAACTGGTCGAATCACCCATCACAGTTTGTGCCTCTTCACACAGCAATTGGTGGTTGATGTGGCCTGTTCGATTGTTTAATATACATTTGTTTGTAATTCTAGTTCTGTCCCTCTTTATGTTTTGCAAACATCAAGTGGTACAAGTCATAACATTTTAAGGCAAAAGTAAATTAAGATAAGATTTATATAAATGAGTGCTTTATGTGGGTATAACATCATTGAAATTTCATATTTATACATACGGAATTTGACATACAATAAAAACATATCGTGAGTCATAGCATACGACATTTACATGTATATGCCCTGTTTTTCTTTTTGTTCCGTACGAAAAAGTCATGATGACTTTTTTACAAGTATCTTCATTTACATTAAAAGTAGCACGTTTTTTTTTAGGACTATTCTTTTGTTTTGAAGCAATTCAAATAACTCAAAAAGAAAAGCCAAAATAAATCTGCAGGATATGGTTTACAAACTTGACCTTATGAAACTTTATGCGGGACAAATTTTTAAGTTAATTTGGTTTTTTTTTCATTTAGTTTTTACTTTCCTTGTTTGACATTACAATAAAAATAATAAAGAAATTATTCAGTTATAATCACTCAATTTAATATTATACATAAAAAACTTCCTTTCAGAAAACGTTTTATGTGTATGTTATGCATAGGGTGTACATAATTAAAAAGAACTATTTGATTTTGTAAGGAGTAAGCCCCTTTTTCAGAATTAATAAAATTGCCACAATTCGGGAAATAGGAATATAGTGCCAATATCGTTATGCAATATTTTCAATCAGACAAAACTTGTTTCAAATTCTCCCAGAAAACAGTATCGCCATATTCGTCATTCGGATACTCTATGTACGATTGTGATTGTACGAGTTCCAATAAAACCAAAGGTAAAGTATTGGTTGGTATTTGTTCAAGAAAGATTAAATATACAATGTTTTCTCCATCTCGTGAGTAAATACTCTCCATCCGTGCCATGTTGAATTCAAACATGCACCAGTACGAGTTTAAGAAAGAGCGACTGACTATGCAAACTGTCTTACGACTTCTGTGTATGGCATCGGTAATGTTAGCAGCAATTTCATTTCCAACAAGAAAATCGCGTTTATGAAGACAAATCCGCAGTTCTCCATCTCTTTCAACATGGTTGATAAATTTGTTGTGCACGAAATTCTGGTCCTCGTCAGCATATGAAACAAATGCATCAAAATCGTAGGAAAGATCATTTTTTAATATGCTCGGAGTTTTTTTATATTTCAATTTTGCCATGAAGTAAAGATATCTAAGCTTCCATCGATATCTATATACAATGCCAGTGGTTACCGTTACAACGGAAAGAACCAACGCCGAACAAATACCTAATATCAAACCAAGATACGAAGAACATTCTTTTTCGAGTATTTGTTTAAGATCTTTTGGATTTGCCAGAGAAATTTTGGTAAGATTTGACAGCTGACAGGAATAAGATGTTAACCCTTTAAAACGAATCTCTGTTACTGCCATCCACTTTATAAAGTTAATGTTGCTACATATACATTGAATTGGATTCCCGCTTAAGTCTACTGTAAGATTTGTACTGTATTTTGCAACTGTCTCAAGATTGGCTGTTTCATCAACATCCAAAAACCGTATCATATTGTTTGAGATATCTAAAAGAGTAAGTTTTCTCATATGGTCAATTTTAAATTGCATTTTTTCCAACACATTCCTTTTTAAAGTTATTTCTTTTATAGATTGAAGCGACTCAAAAATAAAATATGGCAATATTGGTATTCTGTTGTCTGACAAATCAATGATTTCCAATTTCACCAGAGGCCTGAATATTTCTCCTTTTTCATCGCTTGGTAGAATAAAGCCTAACAAATTATTTTGAAGCAGCAGTTTTTGAATATTTGGAGTTCCGTTAAAAAATATATTAGAAATGTTCGAACAGAAATTGTTTGATAAATCAAGCTCATGTAAATGAGGCATATTGACTATAGGACCTTTTAATGAGTAGAATATGTTGGAAGAAAAATCGACCTTTTCTAGTACATTGTCACTGAATTGTAGCCTTGGAATCTCAAATTGTGTTTTACTACCCACGTAATACAATACACTAAGATTCTTAGGTAGATTAATTATGCTCCAGACATCCAGTTTTAAACCAGCATTAAGTACCATGATTTGCCTAGACACTGTTGATACATGTTGTGTACCTGACTCAAAATTATACTCATTTAGAGTTTGTTCGAAATCCTTCTCACTCAAAATTGATACACACATACCTTCATCAACTGGTCGGTGTGACTTGCCCAGAAATGAAACATTAACAATTTTTGCTGATAACTGTAGAAACTCGAATAAATAAAGCCCGTATGAAAGCTGATTGTCACCAATAGAAATTTTATCTATTGTTTTCGGTAAATTACTAATTGCACCTAGTTCTATTTGCTGAATACGATTGCTATCAACATAAATCTCCTTTAATTTAGTCACTTTCAATGGTGCTAAATGTTCCTTCATCAGCATCTGATTCATTGAAAATGTAGGAACCAACTTTTGAAATTTGAAAATTTCGATTGAAGTATGTGATAAATCATTGGTGACATTTCCTAATCCTCGTAATCCCAGCTTAGGGTTATTAGATATGTCTAAAAAGTTTAGGTACTGCATATGTGCGAATGTACCTTTCCATATGCTGTTCAAGCTGTTGTTTGATACATCTAAATAACGTAAAGTTGCGATTCCTTGAAATGTGTTATCAAATTGTTTACTCTTGCATGAAGAGGACGATAAATCCAAATAGGTAAGATTTCCAAGTCCTTGAAACTGCTGACCAAAAGTCATCCTGTTAGTAAAAGTTGCATTCAAAGTTTCAAGACTAAGTACCAAAGATATATCTGGAAAATTAGTAAATGGATTGTCCTTCAAGTTCAGTTGTCGAAGTTTCTTTAGATGCTTAAAGCATTTTTTCTGTAATCGTATGTTATTTTTCCCAAGTGTATTGCCTTGCAAGTTCAGACGCAATAAGTTATTCAGTCCTTTAAATGAATTTGGCATCAATGTAACAAGAAGGTTATATGATAAATCCAAGTCATCAAGAGCATTGTGGGCAGAGAATATTCCTTCCGGTATATTTTTTATTTTGTTTCTCGCTAAAACGAGTGTTTTTGTGGAATTGGGAAACATGGGAATATGGGATAAATTCTTCCCTGTGCAGTCAACCTGAAACTTTTTATTGGTTTTACATGTAATTTTCCTCTTAAAATAACTAACTTCAGAATCTTCAAGATGATGACAGGTAGTTGACAATACCAATTCAAGAATGAATATATCAATCAAAAACATGACGTTACACTAAGGGAAAAAGTAAAGTAAAATATTAAACATTATTTTATATTTTGATTCAGTAATTGATTTGTGCTGCACATCAAACTGCAACAATTAAACGCACGATAAAATTATTTTATATGAATTCCATTTTCTTTTTACATACTAGCACGAGTAATATTTTTGGCTTGCTAGTTCAAAAATCAACTTTTAAAACCAAGACATTGATATTGTCACACCGCGTCACGTTTATTTTTATACGAGCCCACAAGTCTTCGGTCTTACTCTTTTGGGATCGCTATCAGAGCGGAAATGCACAACATGCACAATTTGTTTCTTGTTTTTTAATTTTTGTTTGATACGGCCGATAACGCGATAAAGTCGATATACCGATATGTTCTTGAGAGTGGATTTATTAATGTGCTATTGTGAAAAGGAAGAAAACATCATCAAGTACAATGCACCTACTTATATTTCTCTGCATACACACACTATTTGTGATTTTTGTAAACAAATTGATATTTTCCCAATATAAATCGTTAAAAGGTCTTTAGCATCAATAGGCTGTTCTTGCCCGAAGAAGTTTTTTTTGAATAATTGCAATAGTTATTGCTTGCTAAGACTTATGTGAATAAGGTAAGTTTCGATTAATATTCAGATATATCTGTACGGAAATGCATATTTATGCATACGAATTTCCACTGTACATGATGTTTTTATTTACTTAATCGTTTTCTGTATTCATATACATCCAATTATTCATCCAATCTTATATATAAATTTATATTCATCATGAATTAAGTAAAGGTTATTGAAAATATATGAAATTCGCTTATACAAAAAAGTAGAAGCCACAATCACGTCCTTCTTTCCTCGATGGTGAACTATTGCGACCGATCTGATTTTAAAATTATAATGAACAATTTGACCGGTGCCGTTAGTGGATCTACCTTTCCAGAGCACCTGAGTTTACACCCTGCTTTTAGTGATCTTGTTGTACAATTTTTTAGTTTTATGCGTAGTGTATTATGCACTGTTTGTTGAAAAATATGCACGGCATATTTATAGCTTCGTTTTAAACCAAAGGTCAAAATACTGCTATGCGTTTATGAAAAAATATACATATTTCAATAGCTATATACATACGTGTGCCTCGTAGCTCAGATAACGGATATGTACTAAAATGAATATTAAAAAACGAGCGTTTTGATTAAGCGAAATAACGATCCTTTGTTAGTATTTCCTTGTAACTATTTCCGCACAAATCTGGAACAAAGTACAATTTAGTTTCGTACTCAATGTAATATTGAAATTTCGCAAAGTGTATGTTAAATGCTTATTGAACCATCAAGTTCCTAAAATCGGTAAATTTATATACTTCCGTTAAAAATCAATGACAAAATATTTGGCTTTTAGAATTACATGTAAAATTAGATTGATTCATTGATTGCTGGTGTTTAACGCCACTTTCAGTACTATTGGCTTCATCGTGGCAGTCACCTTTTATTGGTAAAGGAAACTGGAGTGCCCGGAGAAAACCACACCCCGTTGGCCAGATATTCAACTGTTCTTCATTTTTTTCCAGACAGAGTTTTAGATTATGATAGTGTGACTTCATTTTTACTAAAATTAGCTATCAAAAAAATGTTTTCTAAAGAACATCGGTTAAAACTAATCCAGCCTAGGGTACGGCAACTTGCTCCTGTTGACATATTTACACTACGGCAACTTATTTTCAAACTGTATGACAACTTGCTAGTTTTATAATATTTATATGCCGTCCTTTTCAATAAATAGTTTTATAGTTTTATAAGTTCATGTATACCTAATTATATACATTTGATTGAAATACAATTCGCCTGAGTGACGGTATTGTAGATTATGGTATACACAATATTATGCTTCGCAGTCGTATAAGATCTCTAGCATTACACAAACAAAATATATGTTTTTCCAGATGTATACATAATATGTCAATATTTTACCCTTACAACATAAAACAAATTCTATGAATTGTCCGTAAATAAAACCCTTTCAATTTTTACTAACTTCTAGTATCTAGTATAGATTATGTTACATCTCATATATATCCAAGTTAACGTCAGATATGAGATGCATGTTATGTAGTCAATTAACAATGAGCAAATGAATAATCAGGAGGATTTTATCCTGATTGAATATTTATTTTGCATCCGTTGCATGCTCATGCCTATTTTTGTCCCGCGATTTTTTATCATTTGTTGCAAAATAATTATTTTCAGCTCTTCCCAGGTCAAGTTATTCTTTTTAAAAATCTCCTCCCCCCCTTTCCCCGCGAAAAACAAATAGTCGTCCCCTTACTTTAAAAATCTCATCTGCAATATTGCAGTTAATATCGTAAAAAAAAAAAAAAAAAAAAAGAACCATACTATTAAGTAATCTATAAAGGTTATAAAAATACTTAGAAATGTCTTTATAGATTGTTTATATTGTAAAACAAATGACTAGTAAAAATTTCAAATTAATAAATTAATAAAATATGATTTTTAATGATATATAGAATTGATACAACGCTATTGAAGATTCGATTATTTTCATATATTTGAAGGCTAAATGTTGAATTTTAAAGACGTTAAATTCACATTTCTGAAAACCAAATATAAATAGGTCGAGTTCCATACCTTTATAAAATTACAGAGAATGTGTGTTTGAAAACAAACTATCTACTATGTATATGCTGCTATAACCGTTAATGCAATTTTGGTCTCACTTGTCATTTGACACAACATAAAAATGAAATTTAGAAATACATGTATTAAACATCTTATACTTGAGAAAGTACTACAAAAAGAGAACGGGCGAATAAACCCCACCCCATCCCCCCAAACACTACCTCAACACTTCATCTTGATTTAGGCCAAACAGTATTAGCAACAGTCATTTATTTTTTTATCTTGAAAATAATAAGTTGTAAATTAAGGAAAAAGATATATAATAGAAAAGAAAGTATATGGAGTATCCATCCATGACACAAAATCAGTACATACAGACCAAAATACACAAAAATCAAAAGAACAACACTTTGATTGCTGTTCTTCATCTCAAAGTCACAATGAGGCCTTCAACACAGAACAAAAACAAAAAAAAAAAAAAACACTGCAAGTTTAAGACCGACCCTAGCACAAGTTTGATCGGATTTCTTTGCAAATTGACGATCATGCACGCCAAAACTGAATTAAAGAACAAAGCCATGGAGTTATATCAATAAAATAAATCTGACAA
Organism: Mytilus coruscus; assembly: GCA_017311375.1. Taxonomy (NCBI): domain Eukaryota; kingdom Metazoa; phylum Mollusca; class Bivalvia; order Mytilida; family Mytilidae; genus Mytilus; species Mytilus coruscus. Next base: position 76,573,089 of record CM029595.1, on the reverse strand, counting down.
AGAAATAAAACATTTCCTGTCATAATTTATCCCGACAATCACACTAAACAACATTACAAACATTAAGACAAGCAAGGGGCACATCGAGATATATGTTAGAGGTATGAACTTGGCAGGAAATAACATATGTATAGGGCAAATAATTCGTGAAGACTTTGTAAGATGTAACAACACCAACTCGGACCCGGTCAAAAAGAACATACCGGAAAGAAGTACATATTTAAAACAAAATTGTCCCTACCCATAGTTGTAAATATCAGACTATGTAGAAAATATATTGGTAATTTAGGTATCAAATGAAAGGCGAAGGACTGCTGATCCTTGTAGAACAGCTTTTGACTAATAAAAAAATGTATGAATGAAATCTCAAACGGAGGGCATATAATGCGTATTGCCTGTACCTCAGGGAAGAAGTACCAAATGTACCTGTTCCGGTAAGCAATACGCTCTGGTATGTAAATAACGGCATATTGACCCCACCCCTAATAAATGCTTGAAATGGAAAAATCAAACAAAAAAAGCAATGGTGTCAAGTATAAGTGGTGTGCGTCTTTTTAAAATTTTATTACGAAAACTGGCCTTCAAGGAGAATAATGATATAGCACACATAAGAGAAGTTATCTCAAGAATTAATTAATCATAACTAAAAAAAAAAAAAAAAACACCTTCAGATCAAGCACTCAAGCTGTGACTATTTGTTTTTTGTAACCACACATTTACAGTCAGCCGTAATAGTAGTTTGGATGTTTAACGTCCTACAAAATAACTAAATCCTCTAAACCGGCGGTTTCTTTGTGTTTTTTTTTTTTTTTGTAAAATCATATTTTAGCACCGACCGTTCATCTTTTGAGGGGGCATGATTTTACTCTCATGGATACTTTTTTTCGACTAAATAAAAAACAAGCTATTTTTGAATAACATACATAAACTAGAAATTTAGTTCGAAAAGCAATGTATTATTTATTTCCCTCCTAATTTTCAATGGAACAAAGTATTTTGTTCACTTTCCTTCTAAACAAGGAATTAATTAAAATATTTATTCAAGACATTTTAAATCAAACAATGTATTTAAAAAAACAAACAGCCAAAAAAGTTGAATGGTAGGTGTTGTATTGAACTTTCGAAAATTTTTCCTTATTACAAATAAAGCAACAGTTGTTCGAAACATAGAACGACATACATTTAAGATAATTAGGTCGAAGAAACCATTTTTTGCATGACAACTGAATGAGATTAATGGCATATATTTTTGACATTTATTGCTACATGTATGTAGTTTATTTCGTATATATTTGTAAGCTGGTAACGAATTGATACATACACCATATTACCCCTTGTTATTATCTATATAGTGATTAATATCATCTTTACATAACAGTATATTGCAAGACGCCGTACAGACAAAAGTTGTTATTTGGCAATTCGCCGTACAACGTCATGCAATTCGCCGTACAATAAACAAACACTGCTTTGGTCATATTCTTTAGAAAATAAGATTGGGAATAGAAACGGGGAATGTGTCATAGACAACAACCAGACCAAAGAGCATACAACAGCCCAAAGCCACCAATGGGTCTTCAACACAGCGAGAAAATCTCGCACCCGGAGGCGGGTTTCAGCCGGCCCCTAAACAAAAATGTGCACTAGTTCAGAGAAAATGGACGTCACCCTTAACTCCGAAACATATAAATGAACCAAAATTAAAAAAAAAATACAAGACTAACAAAGGCCAGAGGTTAAATGTCTTTTGAATTTCAGTAAATATGAAGTCATACTATCATAATCTAAAACTTTGTCTGGAAAAAGAATGAAACAGTTGAATCTCTTGCCAACGGGACGAAAGAGGGCGCTCGACCTCGAAATTTTTCTTGTACCAAGCTAGTGCTAAGTTTTGGAGTAAAACACAAAATCTTGTCTTTGTTTGCTAGTTGTTGGCAACAAAAAAATTTGAAGCTTTATAAACTAGAAAATCGTTTCAAAAGCGGTAACCTCATCGAGACTGAAGAAATGTTTAAAATTAAAGGAATTCTTACCTTATTTATTTATTTTTTCAAGCCCATATTAGCTATATAGACATGAAATTGTAATTAAAATGGTTTTAGGGTGACATTTAACTTAGTATGATAAAGACTGAAACACATGTGTTATTTATCCATCTTACAGAACCACAAGTGTCACCATTAGTAAGATTAGTTTTGAGTGTCCAAAAGGTCATACAGTTTCCAAACGGACTATTTTCATTTCCAACACGTGACGAATTAAAAAATTACAAGTCCATTAAATTCTAAGATCTTTACTCATACAAACCAACCACCAAAATTAGATCAGAATAACGTACGTTTACAGAATACTGTTATTTTTCATTGCACCAAATTATGTTATTGTAATTTACCGATGTTAAGCTCATAAATAGATACAGAAGACAAATCATCAAAGTAAAAAAAAATAAGAACTGAAAGAATCGCAAGAACTGCAAAAGTAGCGAGATAGGGGGCGTCTTCTGCTATGAACGCATCAACTGCTATGAACATACTCTTCTTCATACATAAGAAAGATTAGTCACGTAATATATGAAAACATAGTCTGACTATGATGCAGACCGACAGGAAGGTGTAAAACTGGTGTCATCCCCCAACACAGTTTGTGCCTCTTCACACAGCAATTGGTGGTTAATATGGCCTGTTGCACGGTGTAATATATATTTTTATGTAATTCCTGTTTAGTTCCTCTTTATGTTCTGCAAACATCAAGAGGTACAAGTCAAAACATTTTAAGGCAAAAGAAAATTAAGATAAGATTTATATAAATGAGGGCTTTCTGTGAGTATATTATCATTTAAATTACTTCATATACATACGCAACCCCACATACAACAAAACAGTTTTGTGAGTCATAGAATATGTTGACAACATTTGCATGTATATGCCCTCGTCATTTGTTTAGTGAGAAAATATCATAATAATTTTGTACAAGCCTAAAGTCAATTTAGACAGAAAAGAATATGGTTTGTTTTAAAAACTCTCCTTTTGTTTTGAACAATTCAAAGACCTCAAAAACAAAAGTTGATATAAATCTGCAGGAAATAGTTTATGCACTTTACTTTTTTTAAACTTTATGCGGGACAAAGTTGATTTTCATTTTTTTATTCAGTATTTAATTTCCTTATTTGACTTCATAATAAAAAATAATGGCGACATATATTCAGTTACAATGTATAATCACTCAATCCCATTTTATATATACAAAAAAAAAAAAAAAATCCTTCAATAAAAGCGTTTAATGTTTGTTTTATGTATAAGGTGCAAATAATGCTTTTTTTTATTACAAAAAACTATATGATTATTTAGGAATTAGACACTTTTCGGTTATAAATAAAATTGCCACAATTTGGGAAAAAAGAATATAGCGCAAATATTTTTTGGAAATATTTTCAATCTGACAAAACTTTTTTCAAATTCTCCCAGAAAATTGTATCTCCATATTCGTCATTTGGACACTCAAATTTACGATTGTGATTGTACGAGTTCCAATAAAATCAGGGGTAAAGTATTGGTTGGAATTTGTTCAAGAAAGATTAAATATACAATGTTTTCTCAATCTCGTGAGTAAATACTCTCCATCCGTGCCAAGTTGAATTCAAACATGCACCAGTACGCGTTTAAGAAAGAGCGACTGATTATGCAAACAGTCTTACGACTTCTATGTATGGCATCGGTAATGTTAGCAGCGATTTCATGTCCAACAAGAAAATCGCGTTTATGAACACAAATCCGCAGTTCTCAATCTCTTTCAACATGGTTGATAAATTTGTCGTGCACAAAATTCTGGTCTTCGTCAGCATAGGAAACAAATGCATCAAAATCGTAGGAAAGATCATTTTTTAATATGCTCGGAGTTTTTTATATTTCACTTTTGCCATGAAGTAAAGATATCTAAGCTTCCATCGATATCTATATACAATGCCAGTGGTTACCGTTACAACTGAAAGAACCAACGCCGAACAAATACCTTATATCAAACCAAGATACGAAGAACATTCTTTTGCGAGTATTTGTTCAAGGTCTTTCGGATGTGCCAGAGAAAATTTGGTAAGATTTGACAGCTGACAGGAATAAGATGTTAACCCTTTAAAACGAATCTCTGTTGATGCCATCCACCTTATAAAGTTAATGTTGCTACATACACATTGAATTGGATTGCCGCTTAAGTCTACTGTAAAATTTGTACTGTATTTTGTAACTGTCTCAAGATTGGCTGTTTCATCAACATCCAGAAATCGTATCACATTATTTTACAGATCCAAAAAAGTAAGTTTACTCATATGATCAATTTTAAATTGCATTTTTTCAACACATTCCTTTTTAAATTTATTTCTTTCATAGATTGATGCGACTCAAAAATTGAATAAGGCAATCTTGGAATTCTGTTGTCTGACAAATCAATGATTTCTAATTTCACCAGAGACCTAAATATTTCTCCTTTTTCGTCGTTTGGTAGAATAAAGCCTAACAAATTATTCTGGAGCAGAAGTCTTTTAATATTTGGAGTTCCGTTAAAAAATACATTAGAAATGTTTGAACAGAAATTGTTTGATAAATCAAGCTCATGTAAATGGGGCATATTGACTATAGGACCTTTCCATGAGTAGAATATGTTGGAGGAAAAATCAACCTTTTCTAGTACATTTTCACTGAATTGCAGCCTTGGAATCTCAAATTGTGTTTTACTACCCACGTAATACAATACACTTAGATTTTTAGGTAGATTAATTATGCTCCAGACATCCAGTTTTAAACCGGCATTAAAAACCATGATTTGCCTAGACACTGTTGATACCTGTTGTGTCCCTGATTCATAATCATACTCATATAGAGTTTGTTCGAAATACGATTCATTCGAGATCTTTACACACATACCTTCATCAACTGGAAGATGTGACGTGCTCAGATATGAAACATTTACAATTTTTGCTGATAAATGTGGAAACTCGAATAAATAATACCCGTATGAAAGCTGATTGTCACCAATAGAAATTTTATCTATTGTTTTCGGTAAAATACTGATTGCTCCTAGTTCTATTTGCTCAATACGATTGCTATCAACATATACCTCCCTTAAATTGGTCTTTCCCATATGTTTTAAGTGTTCCTTCTTTTGAAATTTGAAAATTTCGATTGATGTATGTGATAAATCTTTGGTGACATTTCCTAGTCCTCGTAGTCCCAGCTTAGGATTATAAGATATGTCTAAAAAGTATAGGTACTGCATATGTGCGAATGTACCTTTCCATATGCTGTTCAACTTATTGTTCGATACATCTAAATAACGTAAAGTTGCGATTCCTTGAAATGTGTTATTATCAAATTGTTTACTCTTGCATGATGAGGACGATAAACCCAAATGTGTAAGATTTCTAAGTCCTTGAAACTGCTGACCGAAAGTCATCCTGTTGGCAAAAGTTGCATTGAAAGTTTGAAGACTAAGTACCAAAGATATATCTGGAAAAATAGTAAATGGATTGTCCTTCAAGTTCAGTTGTCGTAGTTTCTTTAGATGCTTAAAGCCTTTTTTCGGTAATTTTATGTTATTTTTCCCAAGTGTATTGCCTTGCAAGTTCAGACGCAATAAGTTATTCAGTCCTTTAAACGAATTTGGCATCAGTGTAACAAGAATGTTATATGATAAATCCAAGTCTTTAAGAGCATTGTGGGCAGAGAATATTCCTTCCGCTATATTTTTTATTTTGTTTCTCGCTAGAACGAGTGTTTTGGTGGAATTGGGAAACATGGGAATATGAGATAAATTCCTCCCTGTGCAGTCAACCTGAAACTTTTTATCGGTGTTGTCCTCTTAAAATTACTATTTTCAGAATCTTCTTGATGCTGACAGGTGGTTGATAATACCAATCCAAGAATAAATATATCAATCGAAAACATGACGTTACACTAAGGGAAAAAAAGAAGTAAAGTAAAATATTAAACATTATTTCATATTTTGATACAGTAATTGATTTATGCTTCACATCATACTGCAAGTATTAAACGCACTATAAAATAATTTTATATGACTTTCATTTTCTTTGTACATACTTCTACGGGTAATATTTTTCAAAAAAACCAAGACATATTGTCACACCGCGGCACGCTTAATTTTTATACGACCCCACGAGTCTTCGGTCTTACTCTTTTGGGACTGCTAGTTGAGCGGAAAAGCAGGACATGCACAATTTAAAAAAAATTTTTATTTGATACGGCTGATGACGCGATAAAGTAGATATAACGATATATTTTTGCAAGTGGATATTTTAATGTACTATTGTGAAAAAGCAGAAAAAGATCAAGTGCAAAGCATCTACTTATTTTTCTTTGCATACACATAGTATTTGTGATTGTTGTAAAAAAATATAAATCGTTAAAAGGTCTTTAGCGTCAAGCTATTCTTGTCAGAAGAAGTTTTCTTTGAATAATTGCAATAGTTATTGCTTGCTAAGGCTGATGTGAATAAGGCAAGTTTGGAGTAATATTCAAATATCTATACGAAAATAAGTATTATAATATGCATACGAATTTCCACTGTACACAATGTTTTTTATTTAGTAAATATTTTTTCTGTGTTCATAAAGATCCAATTATTCATCCTATCTTATGTTTAAATCTATGTTCATCATGAATTAATTGACCGTTATGGAATAAATGGAATTCACTTATATAAAATAGTAGAAGCCGCAATCACGACCTCTTTTCCTCGATTGTGACCTATTGCGACTTATCACTGATTTTAGATTACAATGAACAATTCGACCGGTGCCGTTAGTTGATCTACCCTTCCAGAGCACCTGAGTTTACCGCCTGTTTTTGTGGTGTTCTTGTTGTACAAATTTTTGTTTTATGCGTAGTGTGTTATGGACTGTTTGTTGAAAAAATGCACGACACATGTATAGCTTCTTTTTAACATTATACGGTTATATGATAAAATATAGATATTTCAATAGTATATACATACGTGTGCCTCGTAGCTCAGATAACGGATATGTACTAATATATAATATTAAAAAAACGAGCGTTTTAATTCATCGGATGAACGATCCTTTGTTATTATTTTTTTTGTAACTATTTCCGCAAAAATCTGGAACATAATACAATTTAGTTTCGATTTCAATGTAATATTGAAATTTCACAAAGTGAACGTTCAATGCTTATCGTACCATCAAGTTCATATAATCGGACAATATATTTGTTTCCGTTGAAAATCAATTAAAGTATATTAGGCTTTTGTGATTACATGTAAAATTAGATTGATTGATTGATTGCTGGTGTTTAACGCCACTTTCAGTACTATTGGCTACATCGTGGCGGTAACTTTTTATTGGTAGAGGAAGCTGGAGTGCCCGGAGAAAACCAACGACTTCGGCAGAAAAACTGACAATTCTATTCTATTGACATACAAATCAACGCACCTGTCATATGCGTTGTTTGAACTCACAATCCCAGTGTTGACAGGCTAGTGATACAGTGTAGATGAACTTCTTAGACCACTCGACCTCCGATGCCCCTGTAAATTAGTGTATGAGGTGACCATTAAAATCTTAAATGCACTCTCTAGTATTCCATATGTCTCCTAATCATGAACAAAAAAGTTAGCAGGCAGCCAAATAACTTCCGGTACGAGTTTATTTTACAAATGACAAAGAACATTGTTCCCGAACTAGGTCTTTAAAAAAAAACACACTTTACAAAATTTAATGTTTTTCCCAAGGGATATGTGTTGTTAAATGAAAAGGAAAACGTATTTATATCTATATTGATATTGCATAAATAAAAATAATAAAAAAAAAATAAATAAATAAAAACTGAAATATCATAGCGCCATTTTGGGTTTGATCATGTGATTTTTATTTTTATTTTAAAGCGAATAATAATTGTAAAGAACTTATTGAATGATATTGTTATAGTGCCGATTTTTCAAATAATTTTTTTTAAATGATTCGCCGATTTTACAGACAAAAAAAATTCAAGAATCAAAAGTAACAAATGTAAATCTTTGTAGTAATATATTCTTTCACGTTGCTATTTACGTGTTAGGATTAAATTTGAATATACTTTTTGACCCTGTGTTTAAACTATGTTTTAGCTGTTTATAATGGTATCAAAAGCGTTTCCACCTCAAATAGGCTTCTTGTTGTATGCCTTCTTCACACATGACCGGATTTTCATATTCAAAAGTACAAACTGCATTCACCTATATGCAACTTTTTACCCCATTTTCCCAAAGGCTTTATTAAGTGGATGGTCATAGTAATCGGCGATTCCGTCAGTTTGTCCGTCCTTACTTCCGTACAGTTGTCGGAATCACCAGTAATGTTCCACAAATGTAGATAAATCTAACACGTATGGCATGGAAGGTCTCTAACAGTTGGAAATCATCAGAGTTGCAGGAAAGCAAATACTAGCAAATTTCTTCATCAGACATGTTTGAAAGGAATACACTGAAAGTAATTGGATTGAACATCACACTAAAACATATCACGTAAGTTGTCGAGATAGTCGCATGAAGCAATACATGTAGCATGTACCAATTGATCCAAAACATTTTACACCACCTCTATCACAGAAAACGTACTGTACGTTACCTTTGTCTCTAACTAAAAAGCAGATGGAAACAACATAATGCATATGTTTTCGTAAATTAGGACCAGGCAGAGTGAGGTAAATATGATTGTTTGATGATTTTAAAAGCAACAAAGCAACAAAGGGATCATGTAGATAAAACAATTTTGGGATAATTTATACCCATAGAACAGCAGATTATGTATGTACAGATCATTCTTTGTCTGTTGTCATTGTACATCATGTACGTGAACCATTATAAACAGTCAACCCTCAATTGTTTTCATGATTACTATATATTGTGAATATAAGGCATTCAGGTCCTGTTAAACTCCTTCCCCCTTTTCATACAACTTTCAATTATTAGTACCAGAGTTGGCAACTCTGCATGTATACGTGTTCCTTGTTTGTTTTATTGTCATTTTAGGTTCATTGATTCCTATATAGAAATAAGGAGATGAGGTATGATTGCCAATGAGACAACTATCAACCAAAGTTCAAATAAAGTGGATGGAAGCAATTATAGGCAATCGTACGGCCTTCAACAATGAGAAAAACCCATACCGTATTCCTGTGCATTGTTTTATCATGATTTCCAATGTTCGGCGTGCACAAGGAGATACTATAGTGTTATTAACTGGCTGTTTCTGTATTGGCCCTGTTATAGATTCGAGGTTAGCTGTATTGGACCCGAGACTAAGAGTCGAGGGCCAATACATACGTACAGCTGATCGAGAATCTATAACAGGGCCAATACAGAAACACCCAGTTCATAACACTTTTATTAAATGATTTTAATTCTTTTAATTAGAATAAAATAAGAAATTTACCGTGAAGAAGATACAGAAATTATTTCATATCTTAACTTGTCTTTTCGCATTCACGTCCATGGATTTTTTGTCAACATTGCCAGATGTAATTTCTGATTTCTCGTCCAAGTACTTAATATAATGCTATTACAATTCATTTTATCTAGCGAATATAAAGTAGCTAGGAAGAATAAATCAGACAGTTTAACGGTTTAACTATTCTTACTCTTGGATCGTCTGCGTTCTGATAATTGGTCAACGGAAATGAAACAGTGTCAATAATCGAAAGTCGTACTCGAAAAGGCTGTGAAATATTTCCGTTTCAAGACTTCAAGACGTTACAAAACACTGAACATCATTTAAACTTTTTATTTTATGATTTTAAGTTAAAAAAATATAATACAAATGTTTTTTTTTTTAAACGATACGTCCAAAGTTAAGTAAGGCGTAAGAAAATTGAAACCGGAAGTGAACGTCCCGTATTAGCCCTTGGGCCAATACGGCTTTTTTTTTCGTATTGGCCCTGTCCGAAAAGCAATATTAACTCTTGATTTATATCGACAGTGCAACATCATCAGTATTGCACATGCTGATTTATCCGTATTACGGCTTATTTGCTCATATCATTTAATAAATGTATTTAAGTCACATTTAGCATTGACTGATATTTTCTTTTTTTACAAACCTTTCCGTTTAGTTTTCATTTTTTGTTCAGTTTATACAACACAAACATATTATCTAAGTTATCTGGGACGATTTCATTTCATAAAGGATCTCTTTTTATCGTACCCTAGAACTTATTAACACGGTGTAGGAATTTGTATTGAGGTTCTATTTAGCAAGACTAATTAGAAACGCCCCTTAGAATCACGGAATCCAAAATAGGATTTAAAAAAGGCAAGCAAAATACCATCAGTTACAATTTCAAAGTATAAAAATGCATTTGATTGATTATCACCAGCTAAAAATCGGAAAGTTAGCAATTTTTAGGTTTCGGACAGGTATGAATTTCCGATCTAATGGCCTGATCCTTACGATTTATGTCAAGGTACGACCTTATTCTTGTCAGGTATACTTTATGTACCTTTCCAACATACGATCTCTTTCATGTGTCTAAGTTTTAACGTTTGTTCTCGGTCGACCCACTTTGCATCTCGTCCTAAATATGCATGACATATTTGTGACTGGACGTTTAGGGAGCATATCAATCATTCAGGTTCATTTAATGACCTATATAGTTTTGATCCTTAAGGGATTGATGACTCAACAAAATTCCTCTTTTTAGACATTTGTTTTTTAAGCGAGAATTAAAAAGATTTGACAAATTTGAATTTGTTTTTACATGGCGAAGTTTAAAAATTTCTTTAAAATAATTTGTGTAAATTAAAATTTAAACGATCGGTTTGGTTTAATCTAAAATTAAATGTTTGTAATGTTTGATTAACATTCAGCTAAATATAACACATACAATTTTATTTTGTTTTTCGGATCTTCAATTGTACGAATGCTAAAATACAAATGCGGAAGGGTTAAATAGCGTCCAGCGACGGAAAATCGGACGAATTTATTATCCGATGTTTGGAGCCCAGTGATGGGATCATGATAAAATCATTTAACGAGAAGATCTACCAGACGTTGCATTTCATTCTGCTAGTCAAACGTAAAATTCAGCTTTTCTTACTCATTTGTCTTTTCTATTTGTAATTTATTTAGATAATGTAGTCTACCATCTTACGTATGACTGAAAACGCTGGATAGATAACTTCACAATCCAGAAAGACTTTTGGTCAACAGTCCCAGTTTATTCATCTACGTACTTATTTGAAATGTCAATATCACTGAAACCCGTTTATTGACCTCAATACTAGTATTCAGACTCTAAGTTAACTTTATTCAGAAATTTTCTGCGGTGTAGGCACAAAATTTTAAGTGAATATACTATACATACCAAGTATATTATCATGTTGAACAGCAGTATAAACTTTAAAAACTCTTAGTTCCATCGCAATTGAGACCAAAAGTTCGGAATAGCAAATAAATGACCCGTATGTGAAAATTTAAATCATAAGAGCCTTCACAAGGTATGGCTATTTTGCAAAATATTTGTTTCCCTCGTCATGCTCATTTAGTCACTACCCAAAAAGTGGAAGTTGAATACAATATATAGCTGAAATTTAAGCTGTTTGTAAGAACATCCAACAAGTGGATGATAACGGTTCTTAAAAAGGTTAATAAGGTCAATGATCATAACTAGTACTAAGAAGCAAAAGCGGACAAAACTGTATAATTTCCTTAATCATGCTACTTTTTATACTCAAAAACAAATTGTTTAAAACTATGATTTGTACAACACTTTTATATATTCCAAAAACTTTTGTGTAAAATTATGATTTGTAAAACTAACTATTGTAACGTATAACTATGAACTCATTGGGTAATTTCCCTGGTCATCCAGTGACTTTTTCGGAGGGATACTTGGCCAACTACAGTGATTGGTCGTACAAAAAAATATCTTTAGGTGAATAAAAAAATTTAATATTATAATAGATATATTCATAACAAATTCAAGATTTTAACAATTATGCATAAAATAATTATTCAGCAACCACATCTCTACAACCAAAATGAATTCATATCTGACGGACGAACATAGATTGATTGATTGATTAATTGTTGTTTAACGCCACTTTCAGCACTATTGTGCTATTTCGTGGCGTTCAGTTTTTATTGGTGGAGGAGAGGAGACCCACCGACCTTCAGTAGGTAAACTGAAAATCCTAGTCACTACAGATTGGAGTCGAGCGCTCCTGCCACGTGTACGAACATAGAAAGGTTTGGCATGTCCTTCAAATTTATTTTTGAGAAATTTGCTAAAACTCGGTCGAAATTGCAGGATTACCTTTTTTAATGTTTATTTTCAATAATACAAAACACTGAGCAAGACAAATCCAACCGAAAACCTTAAGGGATTGTAAAAAAGTATACAAAATACTAAACCCGAAGGAAAATAATAAAAAGGGAAGTCCATGAAAACTGACCAAATCAAACTCTGTCAATCAACGGAACAATTGAAAATCACTGCCATATTCCTGACTTGGTACAGGCATTTCCGAAGAAAATGGTGGGTTAAACCTGGTTTTATAGCTAGCTAAACCTCTCACTTGTATTATAGTTGTTTATAGTTCCGTTATATTGACACATTTGGGTAAGCAGCCCAAACAGACATAATATTGTAAGTGCTCCGAAAGGGACGCAGATTCTGCTCAACATGGACCACCTGTCATAGTTATATCGATGGATAATGCCAACAAAGACAACTTGCATTTTTTTCGTCACTTTATACAAATTTTCCCAGTCAATTTATCAACAAAAATATAGGGTGCACTCGATCTGCCAAATTCTGTTGGTATGTAAATTAAGAGCTTGCAAAACCCTTAGGTTTTCTCCGTTTATAAATTAACTGTCAACCTAATGTACATACTTTCGATAACTTAAATCATCTTTAATTATTAAGTGGAAAATTTTCATGGTTATGAATGTTACGTCCGTATGCGATAATAGACAAATACATATTTATTAGAGTAAGGTCAGTTTTATTTAAATTATTTTGTTAACTTAAGTTTCCTTTCACAAGTACAGTAAATTAAATCTATAATATGAAAGTAGTAGCTACATACATTCATAAATTTATAATATTTTTAAAACAAATTACATAACAATATTTACCTTCTAATGTCACTCATTATAATAAACATAAAAGGTAAATTAATTGATGATAAGGTTAAGCATGTGAGAATTGGATATCACTTGAAATCAACTCGAATTATTCAATTTCAAAATAATGATAAACGAGCCTTTAGCGAGTTTATGTTAATTATTGAAATTAAATAACGATAGTTGATATCAAACCATGTCCCATCCACACGAGTTACTAATTATCATTTATCTTGAAATAGTTTCGATTTCACAAGCTTCACTTCAAATATAAGTCCGCTTACGGTAGTAAGAGTATTGTGCCAAGAAGACAGACTACAGTTAACATCGGAATATACAAGACTTTTGGACCCTTAAGAGTGGAATCAAATTTGACAAAAAGATTATTTTCAGATAAATCATGTTTGTGTGTGTGTTGTTTATTATTAAAGAAATCATAATTCTCCGTTGCCAATTTGAAAATATAACCTTTGAAAGTCATTATTGACCTAACGAATATCTAGTGGAAATGTCGACATTTCGGAATGCATTCCAGGATAGGCCATCCGAATTCACGCATTTTTCGTATCACTTATCTATATATCAATCCGTTTAGTTGCGGGAATAGATAACAGGCCACATCCATAAGAGAATAAAAGTTAAAAAAATTCCAAAATAGTAATAAAAAAACTACGAACAATTCTGATTTGTAATGGTCAAATAATCATTAAATCGGTTAAGAAAAAACTTCATTAGTATATGAAAAATGGAATTTGGACTGAATATGTAACAATATTTAACTTTTTGAAATTGGCTACTATATAGTTACTGTACTTGAAAACTATGATAAATAGCAGGATATTGGTACAATTTACTGACAGGTACGCAGAACAATGGAAGTATTATATTGTCAATATAAATAATACTGCCATGGTAGGACCAACTTAATATCATGTATTTACTCCACAACAGCTGCACTTTCAAAAGGTCCTGAAATCTTAACTGAAATTTGTTGTACCACTTTAGGTGACCAATAAATCTGATTAAGACGTGATTCTTCATGGTTTAATGATACAATTGTGTCAGATGTAAACTTTAGATCTGAAGTAAATTTAAATGTTAAACTTACAAAAATAATACTCATTTATAGATATTTACAAATTTTAATGACTGAAAAATAAAATAAATATATAAAACAATAAACATGATAGAAACATAGGTTAGCTACATTTAAAAAGATCGGCTCAAGTCCATATTAGCTATTTAAACATGAAATTGGAATTAAAACGGTTTTAGGGTGACATTTAACTTAAGTGTGATAAAGACTGAAACATATGTGTTTTCGATAAGACAGCGCGGTCTAATTATACGTCTCGCACTATTCATCAAACTCTCTTCAGCAACAATTTCTGCGAGGGTAGTGTGCGTCCTGCACGCAAAATGTACTTCTATATGTATTTTATTTTCCCAAATCGAATCAGAGGCTGCTGCGCGTATATTTATCCATCTTACAAAAAGTGTCACCATTAGTAAGAACAGTTTTGAGTGTCCAAGAGGTCATACAGTTTCCAAACGGGCTGTTTTCATTTCCAGCACGTAACGAATTGACTAATTACAAATCCTTTAAATTCTGAGATCTTAACTCATACAAACCAACCACCAAAATTAGATCAGAATAACGTACGTTTACAGAATACAATTATTTTACATTGCACCAAATTATGTTATTGTAATTTACTGATGTTAAAATCTCATAAATAGATACAGTAGACAAATCATCAACGTAAAAAATAAGAATTGAAAGAATCGCACGAACTGCAAAAGTAGCGAGATAGGGGGCGTCTTCTGCTATGAATGCATCAACAGCAAGGAACATACTCTTCTTCATACATAAGAATAATTTGTCACGTGATATATGAAAACGTAGTCTGATTATGATGCAGACCGACAGGAAGGTGTAAAACTGGTGTAATCCCCCATCACAGTTTGTGCCTCTTCACACAGCAATTGGTGGTTGATATGACCTGTTGTACTGTTTAATATATATTTTTTTTGTAATTCCTGTTTAGTTCCTCTTTATGTTTTGCAAACATCAAGTGGTACAAGTCAAAAAAATTTAAGTCAAAAGAAAATTAAGATAAGATATATATAAATGAGGGCTTTCTGTGAGTATATTATCATTTAAATTACTTGATTTACATACGCAATCCCACATACAACAAAACAGTTTCGTGTGTCATAGAATACGACATTTGAATTTATTATACTTCATGTCAAAATGCCAGATTTTGATTGGTTAATACGGGGGAGACAATTTACTCTATCCCATGCCAAATATTCAATTACCTTTCACGGAGTCGCTTGCTCAAGTGTGCGCTTTAATAAATACGGATGATTGTTATGCACAAGACGTCATAGTTTATTACTTTGAATTTGAAATTTAAATAAAAGTAATAACAGAACATTCAGTATAATAAATTAAATAACACATATCTGAGAGGGTGATAGAGCAGATTGTTACCCCTTGAAAAGACATTGTCAACCTTGGCTTCGCCTCAGTTGACAATGTTTTCTCGGGGTAACAATCTGCTCTATCACCCACTCAGCTATGTGTTATTTATATAGTATATGCCCTCGTCATTTGTTTAGTGAGAAAATGTCATAATAATTTTGTACAAGCCTGAAATCATTTTAGATAGAAAAGAATATGGTTTGTTTTAAAAACTCTCCTTTTGTTTTGAATAATTCAAAGACCAAAAAAAAAAAAAAATAGTCGATATAAATCTGCAGGAAATAGATTTACTCTTGACTTTTGAAAACTGTATGCGGGACAACGTTAATTGTCAATTTTTATTTAGTATTTAATTTCTTTAATTGACTCCACAATAAAAATAATGGCGACATATATTCAGTTAAAATGTATAATCACTCAATCTCATTTTATATATACAAAAAAAAAAAAAAACTTCCTTCCATAAAAGCGTTTTATGTTTATTTTATTTATAGGGTGCAAATAATGCTTTTTCTTTTATTATAAAAGGGTATGATAATGTCAGGAATTAGCCAGTTTTCGGAAATAAATAAAATCGCCACAATTCGTGAAATTTGAATATAACGCAAATACTTTTTTGAAATATTTTCAATCTGACAAAACTTGTTTCAAATTCTCCCAGAAAACAGTATCGCCATATTCGTCATTTGGAAACTCTATGTACGATTGTGATTGTACGAGTTCCAATAAAATCAGAGGTAAAGTCTTGGTTGGAATTTGTTCAAGAAAGATTAAATATACAATGTTTTCTCCATCTCTTGAGTAAATACTCTCCATCCGTGCCATGTTGAATTCAAACATGCACCATTACGAGTTTAAGAAAGGGCGACTGATTATGCAAACAGTCTTACGACTTCTGTGTATGGCATCGGTAATGTTAGCAGCGATTTCATGTCCAACAAGAAAATCGCGTTTATGAATACAAAGTACTGAAGTAAAGATATCTAAGCTTCCATCGATATCTATATACAATGCCAGTGGTTACCGTTACAACGGAAAGAACCAACGCCGAACAAATACCTAATATCAAACCAAGATACGAAGAACATTTTTTTTCGAGTATTTGTTTAAGGTCTTTCGGATGTGCCAGAGAAATTTTGGTAAGATTTGACAGCTGGCATGAATAAGATGTTAACCCTTTAAAACGAATCTCTGTTGCTGCCATCCACCTAATAAAGTTAATGTTGCTACATACACATTGAATTGGATTGCCGCTTAAGTCTACTGTAAGATTTGTACTGTATTTTGCAACTGTCTCAAGATTGGCTGTTTCATCAGCATCCAGAAATCGTATCACATTATTTGACAGATCCAAAAAAGTAAGTTTACTCATATGATCAATTTTAAATTGCATTTTTTCCAACACATTCCTTTTTAAATTTATTTCTTTCATAGATCGATGCGACTCAAAAATTGAATAAGGCAATCTTGGAATTCTGTTGTCTGACAAATCAATGATTTCTAATTTCACCAGAGACCTAAATATTTCTCCTTTTCGTCGTTTGTTAGAATGAAGCCTAACAAATTATTCTAGAGCAGAAGTCTTTTAATATTTGGAGTTCCGTTAAAAATACATTAGAAATGTTTGAACAGAAATTGTTTGATAAATCAAGCTCATGTAAATGGGGCATACTGACTATAGGACCTTTCCATGAGTAGAATATGTTGGAGGAAAATCAACCTTTTCTAGTACATTTTCACTGAATTGCAGCCTTGGAATCTCAAATTGTGTTTTACTACCCACGTAATACAATACACTTAGATTTTTAGGTAGATTAATTATGCTCCAGACATTCAGTTTTAAACCGGCATTAAAAACCATGATTTGCCTAGACACTGTTGATACCTGTTGTGTCCCTGATTCATAATCATACTCATATAGAGTTTGTTCGAAATACGATTCATTCGAAATCTTTACACACATACCTTCATCAACTGGAAGGTGTGACGTGCTCAGGTATGAAACATTTACAATTTTTGCTGATAAATGTGGAAACTCAAATAAATAATACCCGTATGAAAGCTGATTGTCACCAATAGAAATTTTATCTATTGTTTTCGGTAAATTACTGATTGCTCCTAGTTCTATTTGCTGAATACGATTGCTATCAGCATAAACCTCCCTTAATTTAGTCTCATTCAATGGTGCTAAATGTTCCTTCATCAGCATCTGATTCATTGAAAATGTAGGAACCAACTTTTGAAATTTGAAAATTTCGATTGATGTATGTGATAAATCATTGGTAACATTTCCTAGTCCTCGTAATCCCAGCTTAGGGTTATTAGATATGTCTAAAAAGTATAGGTACTGCATATGTGCGAATGTACCTTTTCATATGCTGTTCAAGCTGTTGTTAGATACATCTAAATAACGTAAAGTTGCGATTCCTTGAAAAGTGTTCTTATCAAATTGTTTACTCTTGCATGATGAGGACGATAAATCCAAATAGGTAAGATTTCCAAGTCCTTGAAACTGCTGACCAAAAGTCATCCTGTTGGTAAAAGTTGCATTCAAAGTTTCAAGACTAAGTACCAAAGATATATCTGGAAAAATAGTAATTGGATTGTCCTTAACGTTCAGTTGTCGTAGTTTCGTTAGATATTTAAAGCATTTTTTCGGCAATTCTGTGTTATTTTTCCCAAGTGTATTCCCTTGCAAGTTCAAGCGTAACAAGTTCTTCAGTCCTTTAAACGAATTTGGCATCAGTGTAACAAGAATGTTATGTGATAAATCCAAGTCTTCAAGAGCATTGTGGGCAGAGAATATTCCTTCCGGTATACTTTTTATTTTATTTCTCGCTAGAACGAGTGTTTTGGTGGAATTGGGAAACATGGGAATATGAGATAAATTCCTCCCTGTGCAGTTAACTTGAAACTTTTTATCGGTACTACATGCAATTGTCCTCTTAAAATTGCTAACTTCAGAATCTTCTTGACGCTGACAGGTGGTTGATAATACCAATCCAAGAATAAACATATTAATCGAAAACATGACGTTACACTAAGGGAAAAAAAGAAGTAAAGTAAAATATTAAACATTATTTTATATTTTGATTCAGTAATTGATTTGTGCTTCACATCAAACTGCAAGTATTAAACGCACTATAAAATAATTGTGTATGACTTCCATTTTCTGTGTACATACTAGTACGGGTAATATTTTTGGCTTGCTAATTCAAAAATCAACTTTCAAAAAAACCAAGACATATTGTCACACCGCGGCACGCCTAATTTTTATACGAGCCCACAAGTCTTCGGTCTTACTCTTTTGGGACTGCTAGCTGAGCGAAAAAGCACGACATGCATATGCACAATTTGTTTTTTAAATTTTTATTTGATACGGCTGATGACGCGATAAAGTAGATATACCGATATGTTTTTGCGAGTGGATTTATAAATGTACTATTGCGAAAAAGAAGAAAAACATCAAGTGCAATGCATCTACTTATTTTTCTCTGCATACACATAGTATTTGTGATTGTTGTAAAAAATATATATAAATCGTTAAAAGGTCTTTAGCGTCAGGCTTTTTTTTGCCCGAAGAAGTTTTCTTTAAATAACAATGAATGCAATTGCTATTGGTTGCTAAGACTTATGTGAATAAGGCAAGTTTTGAGTAATATTCAAATATCTGTACAAAAATACATATTAATGCATACGAATTCCCACTGTACACAATATTTTTATTTAGTAAATATATTTTCCGTGTTCATAAAGATCCAATTATTTATCCTATCCTTTGTTTAAATCTATGTTCATCATGAATTAATTGACCGTTATGGAATATATGGAATTCACTTATACAAAATAGTAGAAGCCACAATCACGACCTCTTTTCCTCGATTGTGACCTATTGCGACTTATCACTGATTTTTAGATTACAATGAACAATTCGACCGGTGCCGTTAGTTGATCTACCCTTCCAGAGTACCTGAGTTTACCACCTGTTTTTGTGGTGTTCTTGTTGTAAATTTTTTGTTTTATGCGTAGTGTGTTATGGACTGTTTGTTGAAAAAATGCACGACACATTTATAGCTTCTTTTTAACAGCAAACCAATGGTCAAAATACTGATATGCGGTTATATGATAAAATATAGATATAATAGATATAAAATATAGCTATATACATACGTGTGCCTCGAAGCTCAGATAACGGATATGTACTAAAATATATCATTAAAAAACAAGTGTTTTAATTCATCGGATGAACGATCCTTTGTTAGTATTTCCTTGTAACTATTTCCGCAAAAATCTGGAACATAATACAATTTAGTTTCGATTTCAAAGTAATATTGCAATTTCACAAAGTGAACATTCAATGCTTATTGTACCATCAAGTTCCTATAATCGGACAATATATATGTTTCCGTTAAAAATCATTGAAAGTGTGTTAGGCTTTTGAGATTACATGTAAATTTAGATTGATTGATTGATTGCTGGTGTTTAACGCCACTTTCAGTACTGTTGGCTACATCGTGGCGGTCACTTTTTATTGGTAGAGGAAGCTGGAGTGCCCGGAGAAAACCACCGACTTCGGCAGTCTATTCTATTGACATACAAATCAAACGCACCTGTCATATGCGGTATTTGAACTCACAACCTCAGTGTTGACAGGCTAGTGATACAGTAGATGAACTTCTTAGACCACTCGACCACCGATGCCCCTGTAAAATTAGTGTCTGAGGTGACCATTAAAACCTTAAATGCAATCTCTAGTATTCCATATGTCTCCTGATCATGAACAAAAAAGTTAGGAGGCAGAAAAAATAAACTTCCCGTCGGAGTTTATTTACAAATGACAAAGAACATTGTTCCCGAACTAGGTCTTTAAAAAAAAAACACAGTTTACAAAGTTTAATGTTTTTTCACAAGGGATAAAAAAGTTCAATTAACTAAAAGTAACAAATGTAAAGCTTTGTATTAATATATTCTTTAACGTTGACATTTAGTTGTTAGGATTAAACTTGAATACACTTTTTGACCCTGTGTGAAAACTTTGTTTAACTGTTTATAATGGTATCAATAGCGTTTCTATCTCAAGGGTTCTTGCTGTATATGCATACTTCACATATGACCGGAATTTCATATTTTAAAGTAAAAACCGCATTCACATATGCAACTCTATTTACCCCTCTCCCAAAGGCCTTATTAAGCAGGTGTTACATGGTAATCGGCGATTCCGTCAGTTCGTCCGTCCGTCCTTCCGTCCGTAGTTATAGATATTAATATTGAAAAGTACCTGGATGGTGATTCCGCTTGAGTGTTCAAGAGTTTTATTATGAAAAATTTCATGAAATTTAAGGATTTTGTGTGTTCTCGGAATACCGTGTAAAGGTAAAGCGAACAATTGGCGAATATTGAAGTGATATAAAGAATTCGGGACACTGTGGAGACGTTTAGATACACAATGAACACATTTTCTGCCATTGATGATATCTGTGCAGGCAGAATTTGTCGCATACGTCAACTGTTCATCTATTTATTTATACCTTATGTTTCACTGACGCCAATAAAAAAAAACGCTTTACACGTTCCTTTTTCTGTGTAAATTTCTACTATAGTGCATGTGTGATAAATTTTTGTGAGGGAATTCGATGTCCTCATTCTATACTAAAAGTTAAGTCGAACAAATTTACTCATTGATTTTCTTTTTATAAAAATGATAAAACACAACTTAATGGTCTCTATAGAGTTACAAACTAGGGAATGATGGACGAAATAAATAAAGAATAGAGACAAATAGCATATTAAATGAAAGAATACAGAAATGAAAACCCCCATCCCCAATTCCAGACACTCTTACTTAATAAGTAGCAATTTAACTTTGTTGAAAGTTCCAAATCTGAATGCCTTTAAAAAATTATTAACTCAATATCTGAACAGATACGTGTTCAGTAATTTATTTGATTATCGCTATTTTGTGCATTTTCCTTTGATCTTTTTGTGATAATTTTTCATACCATGCTACTCGCTTGAGATGGAAAATTATCGCTAGAAACTAAGGAGGCACGTGGCGTTGCTAATGAAATTGACAACGTCGTCATAGGTAAAAATAGCGATAAACAGATTATCATTGGTCATCTCAACTCAATTGCTTTTCTCGCTTTCGCCGTACCGGCTCAAGCGAGAAAATCAATCTCGTTGAGATGATCAACGATAATCTATAACTATCACACTGGACACTAGACGAGCACGTTATTTTTATCAATGAGACAAAAGGTAAGAAAGGGTCAATTTGCCAGTTCTTACTTTTCCCCCAATATGTTCGTAATACAGAGAATTTTACAATTTTTACAATATTGAAATAGCGTATTCGTCAGAAATTTGAGAAAATTTACAGATCATGCGTTTTTATTCTCTGAAAATATTATCATTTTAAAGAAAAAAAAGTTGATATATATTTTACGCACGTCTGCGTGTATAATAAATTGACACCATATATCCTCTTTTTTTACCACTAAATCAACCACACAATGTCTGCTGTGTGGATAAATGGTTCTCTCCGAACACTCCGACTTCCTCCACCATTAAAAACTGACCACTACAAGATAGCCAATAGTGCTTAATTTAGAGTTCAATCAACCAATCTGCTCGGTGGAAATTTTTTTTATACTTGTTAAAACAAAATCAAAAACACTGAAACCGAAAACCGGAAATAACCCGTTTGAAAAGGATCTAAAATTTCAAAGAAAATGTAGTGTAAACCGATACCCAGTTATATGTTGGAATTGGAAACACTGAAACAAAAACTATTTAAAGTATAAAGAGTAAATTAAATGCATTCCTGGTCCATAGTACTTTCTTTTAGAAAACATTGATTCTTGTATATTTACGAAAGCAGTTACTGAAAAAATATATATCTTTTCACAAGAAAATGAGTATACTTTTTAAAAATCGGTTTTCGGCCTGCTGTTAATCAAATAGTGGTTAAGGTAGATTTAGGTCTATATAAACAGGCATAATATTTTCAGATTTTGTAAGGGTGCCTATGGAAAAGGCACTTTTATGTGAATAAAAAGAAAACTAAACAATACAGTTTTAAATATAATGTATATATGAGAAGATAGCTCTCTTGTTATAATGTGTTTTCCGATAGTAAAAAAACCCAAAACAAAAAAAAAACAAAAAACAAAAAACAAAAAAAAAAAAAAAAAAAAAACAAACGTTTTCTTACTTATTTTGGGGGATAATCATGATTCAAAAATTCTTATCAATGAAAACATTTTCTTTTAAAATGGAAAAGATGTAACCATAAGATAAACTCATCATTATAATTTTTTTTCTTTCAAATGAAAAGTTCACAAATTAATTTTTGCCTCAAATTTGCTAAAAGTATTTGTAAAAATTTAGAATCGATCATTTGCTGCTATTTCCAATAAAGAAAATAATTTAGACCCCAATCAACCTTAAAATATTGAAAATTAACAATGGCATCATTTCTATTTGAAACGTGATGCATGACTTATAAAGATTTTAATTTTCGTTAGGGAAGAGGATTTTCGAATTCATAAAAAAATATTGCCATTTTTTACACAATTTGTAATTGATGTCAAGATCGTGAACTCCTACATATATGATGATGACTATTATACCCCATGCAGTTGCGTAGGATATAATGTTTTTGACCCGTCAGTCCGTCATTCAGTCCGTCCGTCTGTCTGTCTGTCAGTCTGTCCATCTGTCAGTCTGTCCGTCTGTCCGTCGGTCAGTCTGTCTGTCAGTCCTGTTCTTGTCATCGCAACTGCTTTGAAATCACACACACAACGGAATTTCATGAAACTTTGTAGATAGTAAGGACATACTATGTAAATGTGCATATCGACAGGAAATTATGATTAAATTATTTGTCTAGCAGTTATGCTCTTTTGAACTTTGAATTTTAGCCAAAATATACTGCTGCAACAGTTTGTCATCGCAACTCCTCTGGAACCACATAACAGAATTTCATGAAACTTTGTAGTTAATGAGGAAATAATATGTAGATGTGCATATCCACAAGAAACTTTATCACTTGACTATTTTAGGAGTTATGAGTCTTTGAATTTAGGAATCTGGTCAGTTTTTGTTTTCCAAGTAACAATGTGGGGGCGTGGGGTATGTCAGCGTGCTCACAAAGGTTCTTTAATTTGTTGGAGTTTAACCAAATAAGATATGAATTATGAAATATAACACTAGTATGAATTTATGAAAAATATAATACAACGGACCTCTTATGAATAAAGTATTGATAAAATGAATAAAAAAAAAATGCAGGCTCAGGCAGTAGTAGTGTCAGTTTTCTCTTTATTTGTTTCACTCATAGTATCGAAATCAGTTTAAAGTTTCAAAACATTATGGATTTTGAAAATGAAAGATGCTAGATAATATACTAAAAAGATTTGAAATCATGTTAAATACGTTTATAACATCACATTACTCTTCGTTGCTAAACATTGCTGTTGGAGGCGAGTTTGACACAAAATTACAAATGTTGCATGTGTTTTAAATATTTCTAAAATTCTATGGAAATTTGGATATTAATGTTTATATTTATTATTGCCAACCCTGGATTGAAAAAATGAAAATATCTAATGAAGTAACTTAAAAAATCTCTGCAAAATGAATGCTTATTAGAAGTCCAGAATATAAATTTTGTAGTCAGTTAAAACGACATTTTCACATAAGTAAAATGCTTGTACGCTTGAAACGTTCTTTGATACAACGTCAAAATCCTCTTTTTGTAGAGAACGTCGCATGCAACGCTCAGTGGTGCCAATACCGTGCCCAACGTCAGGCCAATTCTCAACCGCTAAATAGAGCCAATAAACTAACAAATCATAAAAAAATAATGTTTTGTATAACAGTATTTAAAATGTAAATTTGAAAAAAGGTATGATATAAATGCCTGTGGTCAATGTACACCTTGAGATGAACCTTCATTAAAAGGTGACCTGTCGTCCTAAGCAGAAGTGTAGATTAGTTTTCGAAAATGTCTACTAAACAGATATATGAGTCTTATCTAGCTTCCAATATTGAACCCTGCATTCGTTTTGTTCATATTTTGATACCTGCACTAGCTAGAATTTTATTGACACATACGGGTCTTTTCTTGGTTCCGTGATTATATCTACCACCCTTCCACATTCGAATGCCTGTATCAAGTTAAAATATCGCGGTCTTCTGATGAAACTTTCTTTGTTGCATTGTTTATATACATATATATTATACTTTTAAAATGTTGGTAAATAGTAAATTATTAATAAGAAAACTTCAGAATATGATTACCCTTCTGGAGCACCTAGTAACCTTTCCGGTTATTTGTTTGTATGAGCTTTATTTTTCTTTTTAGTAATTCTTTAAATTTGTATTGTCCTTTTTTTGTCTTGTATACTTATTGTTCGATTTTTTAATTTTGTTTCTGATATAATAGATACTCTAAGCGTGTCTTAAAAGGTGCCCTTGATAGAATTGTAATCGGCAAAATGACTGAATTTATGTTCATTTTTATTTCAAATACCATATATGAATATAATAGGACTGACAAGAAACAAATAATGAAATACATATGCAATGTATTTTTTGAAGTTGGTCAAGCGATTGTACAGATAAGGCCCAAGTGATTGTACCCATACCGCATAGTCAGCTATAAAAGGCCCAGAAATGATAAATGTAAAACAATTTAAACGAGAAAACTAACGGCATGCTTTTGTCTTTTTTCAATTAATTATTTAAACAAAAAGATGGATTTAAAAAAAATCATAATTATTTTCAGGGGTTTTGTTAAATCTCTAGTCAAAACCATGGTTTGATAAACTCACTAATCAGTTCAGCGATTTTCAAAACTCCTGCAATTTCATGGATTTAACAAAATCCATAATTTACAAATCAACTGTAACATATACACGACTTTGATAAAGATATGTGATCTCATTACTTCGGAAGACCAAATGTAGCCAAATAAATAAGATATCCGCAATGGTCTGATATATATTCCCAAAAAGTTAGTTTCACCTTCATGTTCAATAGTTAACACATTTTATTTGCTAAATGAAAGAAAAATGGATGAGACACAAGTAAATCATACTTATGAAGTATTTGATATTTTTCTAACCTTTATGGTCTAGTTTCGTTGATACATTAGTCTTTTTATTATTATGTTCAGAAGTATAGTTTATTTTAGGATATAATTAAAAATATGTGTCTTTCTTTTTTATTTAGTATATATATAGTAATACGGCACGCTCTAAATCGACCTCTATCTATAAAAGTTGAGAATAAATTAAACAGACATAGATCAAGGATCTGTAATCGTAATAAAATTAAACCCAATTAAATCAGATTAGGGCTAAAATGCAAATCGGTCATTTAAAAACTACAGATGTTTTTCTTGTATCCATTTGGCCTTTTACTACGCAATGTTCAGTCAGTCAGTAAATCGGACCGTAAATTCACTTATTTGATAATTGTTGTTTTTCAGTTCATTTCAAGATACTGTTCGTATCTTTCTGGTACATTTTTAATTTCCGACTTCGTGATAATTAAACTCATTTCAAGTAAATTAAGTGTGGTGAAGCTTAAATGTATCTATTTTATTCCAATATTTGATTAGCAACTCAAGCAATGTTCATTAAAATAGTCCCGATTTTTCTGTTTGGATTTTTGTGTTTGTTTAATCTAAGAACGCCGTTAATGGTATACTGAATACTTAAAGAGTGGAAAATACAGAATACTTATAATTAGCAGTGCCCATTAAGATATCGACGGACAGAAATCATGTATGAAATTCCTGCGCATTCAGTGCTGGAAATCTAATTGTATCAGAAACTTTATAGCATGAACATTGGAACATGTAAATTAAATTCAAATAGATATGCGTGTATTAATTAACTTCGGGATATTATTTACTTTAACAACGAATGTTATAGCATTTATAATAGATGAAAAATTTATCAAACAGGCAACAGAAAGTGGTCATGATTGCGAATTTTTTCTTGTAAATAGTTTGACTACTAGATCGAAACTTTCATGTGCAGAAAAATGCGCATCTCGAGAGGACGAGTGTTTTTCGTTTTCACACAATTTACAAACGCGGAAGTGTCGACTGTTCAGTAACGTAATTTCGGATGTAACAACATGTGCCAGTTCGCCGAATACAATTTTGTACAGGCGCAAAGGTAAGTTTTAAGAAAACAAAAGTTACTCATCATCAAATACCAGAAATAGTATAAACAATTTGCTAGTTTCTTTTGTTTTGTAATTGATAAAAGGTATTTATATTAATGTGTTTTTTTTTTAATTATAGAAAAATAGCATTATATATTACTCCCCCTGAATAACAAAAACAAATATTTATTCAATTTTACGAGTTACTGGTTATTGTGTTATTATACATTCTTTATTATGTTCATTTTCAATTTCTCTTAAAGTTAATTAAAAATGTAACATTGCTTCCTTACTTGAAAGGTTTATTTAAGAATTTTCTACATCGACTGAATGAAAGTGTGTAAAACGCTAAATGAAGCAACATTTTAGTAAAAAGAGGAAGCAGATACCGAAGGGACATTCAAACCCCATAAGTCGTGGTAACCGCTCTGACAAAAAACGACAGACGAGGAAAACAATAACAATATAAAAATAAGAAGATGTGGTATGATTGCCAATGAGACAAATGTCCAACAGAGACTAAATGACGCAAATATATGTCATCGTACGGCCTTCAACAGTGAACAAAACCAATGCAGCAGAGCAAGCAATAAAAAAGTCTACAAACTACCAAAGAAAGAGCAATACAAACTCTATCAAAAACTGGGGGCAATATCAGGTGCTCCGGAAGGGAAATATATAAGAAGACAACATTTTAGTGGACTTGCGTGTTCATTTCTCCTGCCGATTAGCTATGGAATTAAAAGTCATAGTTTCATCTATTAGCCATAATTCTTTGTGAACGCTACTCATGTACGTAACATAGCATAATTTTACCTTAGTGTGACGAGTATCGTCCCTGGTTTGATATCTACACTCAAGTCTGTATCGATAAGATTTGAGACAGATTTATCAGTCTAAACTTTACCTGTTGAACGTTACTCCTCGGATACATTCCGAAACCATTGTCGGAAAATATAAAATTCTTCGCTAGAGCTTTAGAAACAGAGAGAAAAGCGAGGTTTGCAGAGCTTTTCTCCTGTTTCGTAGCGAGTACATATACATTTTTTTATTTTCCTGCAATGTACGAATATTGTTTTTATCCTGCATCTTTTTAATTCCAAACCGTTATATATTTTTAATGAAAACAATATGACTTAAAGGCGGACTGCGATGAGGACCTCAAATTGAACTGTAAGGTAAACAAAACCGGTCGTTAACAAATGAAGCGGGATACCAGGAGACTATAAACGTATACTAGACGTTTGTCCAGCTTCAAGTTATCTGTCAACATGTATTTGTAAGGTCGACCGCAAGATAAACATCATGTTGACCTGAGATGAAAGGTAAATCTGGCTGTATCCAGGCTCGCATACAAAGATTTGTCAAGGCTCCGTGAAAATTTCTATTCTAAGACCTTTACATGATCTCTACGATTTGCCTTAATGTTGCATACCATCAAAGTTTTTGAGACGGTTATTTCATTTGTTGACATTATACAGTAGATTAGTTGATTGAATGATTGATTAATTGGTGCTTAACGCCACTTTCAGTACTATTGGTTATTTCACGGCGGTCAGTTTTTATTGGTGGAGAAAACCACGGAAGGAAAACTGACTATTCTAGTCAATTAAGATTGAGTCGAATGCACCTGCCACGTGCGGGTTCGAACTCACAACCTCAGTGTTGACGGGCTAGTAATATAGTAGTTGCACTACTTAGATCACTTGGTCACCGAGCCCCTTATAAAGTAGAACGGAACATTGTCAAATCGTAGTAAGCGCAGTAGGTGATATGCATTTCAATCAAATTGCAATTTTGTTTGTGTCAACTAGAAATTCCTCCTGTTGCCGATTGGAGAAAACAGCTTTTATTGTTTGAAATAAATATATTTTTATAGAAACAAAATCATCATCTATTATTTCATTAGTAGGGATATCCTCTTTCATTCTTCTCAAAGAAATAAAAACTTAAGACTAGCTATAAAGAGCCTGTGTCGCTCACCTGCATATAATTATGTGCATCTTCAATAATAACCATTCTCCAATATTGTAGACTAGAATATAATTCATGACTATAAAAATTTCAATTTTGTTGATTTTGTATTTCTGATAATTGTTGCTGTTGAATTTTACTCTATCTACTCCTGTAGTGTTTGCCGAAAACACAAAATGGGTAAAATCATCATTCTATATAACATTTAATCTAAGAAGTAGGCGGATAATTTTGACATATTTGTTGATCGGGTCCTGCTGATAATCTACTGTTTACAGTTTCTTCTATCTATCATAGTTTTCAAGAGATAAATAGGCAAACACGCAAAAATGATAAAAAATCTTCATTTGAGGACAAAACTATAAAAAAATCGACTGATGATTTTGGCCATGTTGACTTATTTGTAGACTTTGTCTTGCTGATCTTTTTTCTTTCTATTAGAACATTCTCTCTATCAATTATAGTTCTCAATATAACAGACAAAATGAAAAAAAAATGTTGAAATCGCGATTTAAAAGCAAAAATCCTATGAGGAATCGTTTGACGATTTATGCCATTTGACATATTTAGAGATCTTGTCTTGCTGATCATTTTATGTTGTCTGACAGGTTTGATGTAAATGGATAGTTGTTAGACCTAGACATTCTAACAATTTTTCCTGGTCAGATTTTTCTATATATATCTATTATCAAGATAATTGACAAATTTTGCATTTTACCCTATGTTCTATTTTTTTTGCAATCGGCCTAGTTGGATTGCAGTCGGGATCATCGGACTCATTTTTTCCAAACTAGATACCCAATGATGATTGTGGTCAAATTTATGTTCAAATTGATCCGGTAGCTTCAGGGTAGAAGATTTTAGTTAAAGTTAACGGACGACGGACCTAGAATGATGATTATAGCTGACTTGAACCTTATGGCCAGTTGAGCTAAGAATATATTCATGATTGCCGTACTCGCATCACATGTTTCTGTAGTAACTTTTCGTACACTCGGGAAAAGGTTGACAGTACAAATATAAAACTGTTGATAGCATAAACATGATAAAACCCAACTTAGCCCAAAAGGAACAGTCGAAAGCCAACTTTGCAAGAAAACTGCAAACTAACTAAAGTTTGAGCAAAATTTGCATAAATTTATGAACTGGAAATTAAGAAGAATACATATGGCATTTAGCCCAACTGCAGCGATATCGATCCAGTGGTAGTGATAAAAACCATACATGTAAAGGTCAAATGCCGTACGGTGACCTGTAGTTGTTAACTTCTATGTCATTTCGTCTCTGGTTGAGAGTTGTCTCATTGGAAATCTTACCACATCTTATTTTTATATGTAAAGGTTATTACGATCATGCCCAAAGTTTATGAAAGCAGTCAAAGCTCAACATTGACAAGGAGAATGTTTTTTCATGATACTTTTGTGAAGCATTTTGTACGAATCAGAGTCAAATCTTTAGATAATTAGATTGGTTCCCAAAGATTGGAAACACATTAATTAACTTTCAACTGTAAAACAGTCGTTGATTATTTATGATTAAATTTATCTATATTTTATCATGCCTTTGACGTACAAATTTAGAAAAAAATTAAAGTTTGATTTGATTATATTTACACAAACAATTTGAAATAATCAATTATCGTAAATAACTAATAAAACCACTTTCGTAAAAAAGGTGTTTTGGAATCAATTTGCCAATATTTACTTGGCCGGATATGCACAATGCATAAATAACGTTACAACACCGATTTTCCACATTCCCTTGATCCTGACCCAATAAATAGGATTCATTAAGATCAGAATATTTGACAGAATTGCAAAGCACTCAAGAAATTTATTTTATGAGTAAAAAAAATACGCGTTTTACCTGGAAAAATTGAATATTAATGTTTGAAAAAAGTTAAAAATAAACCCATTAAGATCGAAATCTAAAATTAAAGTTTACTTTTTCATTTCATTTTAACATGTTGATAATATCTGATTGAATTTAATTGAAGACAGATTTAATAGAGTAAACATGCATTGATTGCGCATAGAAGTTTTATAAAGTTAAGAGATGTTCAGAACATAATTGCAAATCTAGATTAGACACGTTATCAAGCCATCGGTATGTAATTTGATTTGATGCTAGAGCAATGATGACGTCCACTGTCACTGTAACCTTATCTACACAATCCAACATTTTCGAATAGTAAAAAAGTTTTTGTAAATAGATATTTGAATAAAAGTGCCAAATAGCTATTCAAACCGTATTATTTGCATTTTTATCTTATTTTAAATAAAAACACCCATTGTTTTATAATTAATTGTTTCAATTTTCATGTTGGTTACCAGTAACACAGGGGACCTCGATTGCGAGTGGTCAATGTAATTCATCTACTGCAGTCACTGTGTAGCATCACCATCGAATATAGGTACCTCGAATGCAAAGAAACAATTATAGCAAAAAGTATTTATTCAATTCCCCGTACAGTAAAAACCTATTCGCCGTACAAATAAAGTAACAAAAATACCGAACTCCAAGTGAAATTCAAAACGGAAAGTCCTTTTATAAAATGGCAAAATCAAAAGCTCCAACACATCAAAGGAATGGAAAACAACTCTCATATTCCTGACTTGGTACAGGCAATTTATCCGCTTTAATTACATGAATTTCTCTGTGAAAACAATAGTTTATTTCGAAATACAGTATTGTTGAAGCTTAGATATGATGTACCTTTGTTCTACGAAAACGTCAAATGAATAGTTGAAGGATAAATGCATTTTTAATAAAATTGAACTCGCCACATGCTTCTTTGAACAGGTACCATCTGGTCTGATTTTGACGATTTGAAGAGAGAGATAGTCAATTTAGGATCGTTATCAGCCCTAAATAGTAGCTACATCATTAGGAATCAGTATCACAAAACCTTACTTGTCAGCAAAACGTATGGAATTTAATGAAAATAAGACGAATTTGGCCTTACCTGACTTCACATTTTATTCCACCGCTTTGAGGGTACTTATCCTGTGGTGATGCTACACAGTGACAGTGATCACAACCCTGTCAACACTGAGCATAAGAACAATAGTGGTTAAACAAAGTAAAAACGAGCATAAGAACAATATTGGTTAAACAAAGTAACAACGAACATAAGAACAATAGTGGTTAAACAAAGTAACAACGAGCATAAGAACAACAGTGGTTAAACAAACTAAAAAGTAAAGTCTGAAGTATGCTGCTTTGTCCGACGAACATCACTTTTAAAAACAAAACTTAAAAAAAAAAGAAAACACATTTTGTTAAAACTTTCGTCGCCCCAAACCCGTGTCACAATTTTTTTCGAAACTTTATAAATGTTGTTACAGGATACAACAGTTTACATTAAAGAAAGCATCTTTTAATTCTTTTATTTTGTAACTTCGAGCTTTTCATAAGCAAAACTGTATTTAATCTCTTCATCTCTGGTCGTTTTAACATACACCATTTAAAATACCAGACTTAGTTTTTTTGTGTTCACAACTAAAACACCTTAATATTAATAAATCCGCAGGTTTAGATGGAATTGGTCCCAAATTTTTAAAGCTAAGTGCAGAGATAATATCGCCATCACTAACTTTTCTAATAAACAAAAGTATAACGTCGGATCGTTTTCCGCAAAAATAAAACTTGCAAGAGTAACTGCTATACATAAAGGAGGACCAACAGATATTCCTCAATTATCGTCCAATTTCTATTTTAAATACCATATCTAAAATTTTTGAGAGACATGAATGTACACAGTTATATGCATTTTAAATAATAAAATAATGTTACATATCGCTCAGTCAGGTCTCAGGCAAGGTCATTCATGTCAAACAGCGCTGACTAAACTAATTGACGAATGGTTTAAATATTTAGATAATGGAGAAATAGTTGGTACTGTGTCTTTAGATTTCAGTAAAGCTTTTGACCTTATTAACCATGCCATACTTTTAGAAAAGTTAAAATTTTATCATATCGGAGAACATACGATAGATTGGATAAAATCATATTTGTCTGAGAGACAACAAGAAGTTCAATACGCTAACATTAAATCTGATAAATCGTTTGTAAAATATGGAGTGCCTCAAGGTTCTATTTTAGGTCCTCTGTTATTTTTAATTTATATAAATGATTTACCACTTCATGTTAAACAATCCGACATGGATTTATATGCTGATGATTCAACATTGCATTTTCATAATAAAAACATTGAAAAATAAACAGCATATTTCAAAATGATTTAAATGCTATACAATCTTGGTATAACAATAACAATATGAAAATTAATGCACAAAAAACAAAGTGTATGAAATTGGGTTCAAAACAAAAACTTACACAACTATCAGAATTATGTATTACCGTCAATGAAACATGTATTGAAAATGTCCATTCTTTCAAATTACTTGGAATTGACATTGATGAAAATTTAAGCTGGGAAGATCATGTTGATCGTATATGTAAGATTATCTCATCTAAAATATCACTTTTGTTTAAAATTAAAGTATATTTGCCTATACACACAAGACAACTATTTTATAATGCATATATTCTACCATATATAGACTATTGTAGTTCAGTTTGGAAATTTATTACAAAAGATTCAGACAGAATCATAAAACTTCAAAAAGAGTAGCAAAATTTTACTTGAATGCGATATTTCTGTTCCATCTAATTTTATGTTTTCATCTTTAAAATGGCTATCTTTTACAAAAAGAATAAAATACCAACAATCAATTCTAATGTATGAAATTGTAAATGGACAAACACCTGATTACTTAGCAATGCTAAATATTAATGATGTGCAACACCACAACTTACGGTCTGTCTCTAATAATGATCTATTTGTTCCAAGACTAAATACAAATTTAAAAAAAAAATCTTTTCATTATTCTGCAACAAAGGTATGGAATAATTTACCACTCAAAAATAAAAAATTGTCGTAATGTGGAATTATTTAAGAAACATTGTTATAATCATTTTCTTGAAAATTCTATGCAAGTCGAATAATTTGTTTTCTTTCTTTTGTTGTAAGAATAAGAAAATTTAATCAAAACTTTACCAATTATTGCCATTTATTGCCATTTGTATGTTTGAATGATTGAATTGTGTATATACTAGTAATATATATTGTATTTTAATGGATGAATTTATGAATGTTAACTGTATACATTTTTTTTGTTTGAGGGCCTCAATGAAAATTAGACTACTTCTAATTGAGTTACCCTCTTGAAATAAAGAATTTATTATTATTATTATTATTATTATTATTATTATTATTATGATGACCCCAAATTGAAATGTGAGGTAAACAGATCTAAACAAAACCGGTCGTTTACAACTGAAGCGGGATACCAGGAAACTATAAACGTATACTACACGTTTGTCCAGCTTCAAGTTATCTGTCAACATGTATCGCAAGATAACAATCATGTTGACCTGATTAAAAGGTAAATCTGGCTGTATCCAGGCTCGAATACAAAGATTTGTCAAGTTTCCGTGATACTTTCTATTCTAAGACCTTTACACGATCTCTACGATTCGCCTTAATGGTGCATACCATCAAAATTTTCGAGACGGTTATTTAATTTGTTGACATTATACAGTAGATTAATTGATTGAATGATTGATTGATTGGTGCTTAACGCCACTTTCAGTACTATTGGTTATTTCATGGTGGTCAGTTTTTATTTGGTGGAGAAACCCACCGACCTTCGGTAGGAAAACTATCTATTCTAGTCATTTAAGATTAGAGTGGAATGCACCTGCCACGTGCGGCTTCAAACCCACAATCTCGGTGTTGACAGGCTAGTAATATAGTAGTTGCACTACTTAGACCACTTGGCCACCGAGCCCCCTTATAAAGTAGAACGGAACATTGTCAAATCGTAGTAAGCGCAGTACGTGATATGCATTTCAATCAAATTGCAATTTTTGTTTGTGTCAACCAGAAATTCCTCCTGTTGCCGATTGGAGAAAAACAGCTTTTTATTGTTCAAAATAAATACATTTTTTTTATAGAAACAAAATCATCATCTATTATTTCATTAGTAGGGATAGCCTCTTTCATTCTTCTCAAAGAAATAAAAACTAAAGGCTAGCTATAAAGAGCCTGTGTCGCTCACCTGCACATAATTATGTGCATCTTCAAAAATAACCATTCTTCCAATATTGTAGACTAGAATATAATTCACGACTATAAAAATTTCAATTTTGTTGATCTGATCTTGTATTGCTGATAATTTTTGCTGTTGAATTTTACTCTATCTACTTCTGTAGTGTTTGCCGAAAACACAAAAATGGGTAAAAATCATCATTCTATATAGCATTTAATCTTATAAGAAGTGGGCTGATAATTTTGACATATTTGTTGATCGGGTCTTGCTGATAATTTACTGTTTACAGTTTCTTCTATCTATCATAGTTTTCAAGAGATTAATAGGCAAACACGCAAAAATGATAAAAAAAAAATCGTCATTTGAGGACAAAACTCCTATAAAAAAATCGACTGATGATTTTGGCAATGTTGACTTATTTGTAGACTTTGTCTTGCTGATCTTTATTTTTTATTAGAACATTCTCTCTATCAATTATAGTTCTCAATATAACAGACAAAAAAAAAAAAAATGGTTGAAATCGCAATTTAAAAGCAAAAAATCTTAATAAGGTATCGTTTGACGATTTATGCCATTTGACATAGTTAGAGATCTTGTCTTGCTGATCATTTTTATGTTGTCTGACAGGTTTGATGTAAATGGATAGTTGGTAGACCTAGACGTTCTAACTATTTTTCCCTGGTCAGATTTTTTCTATATATATCTATTATCAAGATAATTGACAAATTTTGCATTTTACCCTATGTTCTACTTTTTTTTATAATCGGCCTAGTTGGATTGCAGGCGGGATCATCGGACTCATTTTTTTTTCCAAACTAGATACCCAATAATGATTGTGGTCAAATTTTGTTCAAATTGATCCGGTAGCTTCAGAGTAGAAGATTTTTAGTTAAAGTTAATGGACGACGGACCTAGAATGATGATTATAGCTGACTTGAACCTTTGGGCTAGTTGAGCTAAGAATATATTTATGATTGCCGTACTCGCATCACATGTTTCTGTAGTAACTTTTATCTCGTACGCTCGGGAAAAGATTGACAGTACAAATATAAAACTGTTGATAGCATAAACATGATAAAACCCACTTAGCCCAAAAGGAACAGCCAAAAGCGTCGAAAGCCAACTTTGCAAGAAAACTGCAAACTAACTAAAGTTTGAGAAAAATTTGCATGAATTTATGAACTGGAAAGTAAGAAGAACACATATGGCATTTAGCCCAACTGCAGCGATATCGATCCAGTGGTAGTAATAAAAAACCAAACATGTAAAGGTCAAAGGCCGTACGGTGACCTGTAGTTGTTAACTTCTATGTCATTTCGTCTCTGGTTGAGAGTTGTCTCATTGGAAATCTTACCACATCTTATTTTTATCTGTAAAGGTTATTACGATCATGCCCAAAGTTTAGGAAAGCAATCAAAGCTCAACATTGCCAAGGAGAATGTTTTTTTCAAGATACTTTTGTGAAGCATTTTTATACGAATTAGAGTCAAATCTTTAGATAACTAGATTGGTTCCCAAAAGATTGGAAACACATTAATTAACTTTCAACTGTAAAACAGTCTTGATTATTTATGGTTAAATTTATCTATATAATATCAAATTCCTGTAAAATTTACATGCCTTTGACGTACAAATTTAGAAAAAAAACTAAAGTTTTATTTGATTATATTTACACAAACAATTTGAAATAATCAATTATCGGAAATAACTAATAAAACCACTTTCGTAAAAAAGGTGTTTTGGAATCAATTTGCCAATATTTACTTGGCCGGATATGCACAATGCATAAATAACGTTACAACACCGATTTTCCACATTCCCTTGATCCTGACCCAATAAATAGGATTCATTAAGATCAGAATATTTGACAGAATTGCAAAGCACTCAAGAAATTTATTTTATGAGTAAAAAAAATACGCGTTTTACCTGGAAAAATTGAATATTAATGTTTGAAAAAGTTAAAAATATAAACCCATTAAGATCGAAATCTAAAATTAAAGTTTACTTTTCATTTCATTTTAACATGTTGATAATAATATCTGATTGAATTTAATTGAAGACAGATTTAATAAAGTAAACGTGCATTGATTGCACATCGAAGTTTTATTAAGTTAAGAGATGTTCAGAACATAATTGCAAATCTAGATTAGACACGTTATCAAGCCATCGGTATGTAATTTGATTTGATGCTAGAGCAATGATGACGTCCACTGTCACTGGAACCTTATCTACACAATCCAACATTTTCGAATGGTAAAAGGTTTTGAAAATAGATATTTGAATACAAATACCAAATAGCTATTCAAACCGTATTATTTGCATTTTATCTTATTTTAAATAAAACACCCATTGTTATATAATTAATTGTTTCAATTTTCATGTTGGTTACCAGTAACACAGGGGACCTCGATTGCGAGTGGTCAATGTAATTCATCTACTGCAGTCACTGTGTAGCATCACCATCGAATATAGGTACCTCGAATGCAAAGAAACAATTATAGCAAAAAGTATTTATTCAATTCCCCGTACAGTAAAAACCTATTCGCCGTACAAATAAAGTAACAAAAATACCGAACTCCAAGTGAAATTCAAAACGGAAAGTCCTTTTATAAAATGGCAAAATCAAAAGCTCCAACACATCAAAGGAATGGAAAACAACTCTCATATTCCTGACTTGGTACAGGCAATTTATCCGCTTTAATTACATGAATTTTTCTGTGAAAACAATAGTTTATTTCGAAATACAGTATTGTTGAAGCTTAGATATGATGTACCTTTGTTCTACGAAAACGTCAAATGAATAGTTGAAGGATAAATGCATTTTTAATAAAATTGAACTCGCCACATGCTTCTTTGAACAGGTACCATCTGGTCTGATTTTGACGATTTGAAGAGAGAGATAGTCAATTTAGGATCGTTATCAGCCCTAAATAGTAGCTACATCATTAGGAATCAGTATCACAAAACCTTACTTGTCAGCAAAACGTATGGAATTTAATGAAAATAAGACGAATTTGGCCTTACCTGACTTCACAGTTTATTACACCGCTTTAAGGGTACCTATCCTGTGGTGATGCTACACAGTGACAGTGATCACAACCCTGTCAACACTGAGCATAAGAACAATAGTGGTTAAACAAAGTAAAAACGAGCATAAGAACAATATTGGTTAAACAAAGTAACAACGAGCATAAGAACAATAGTGGTTAAACAAAGTAACAACGAACATAAGAACAACAGTGGTTGAACAAAGTAACAACGAGCATAAGAACAATAGTGGTTAAACAAAGTAACAACGAACATAAGAACAATAGTGGTTAAACAAAGTAACAACGAGCATGAGAACAACAGTGGTTAAACAAAGTAACAACGAGCATAAGAACAACAGTGGTTAAACAAAGTAACAACGAGCATAAGAATAATAGTGGTTAAACAAAGTAACAACGAGCATAAGAACAACAGTGGTTAAACAAAGTAACAACGAGCATAAGAACAATAGTGGTTAAACAAAGTAACAACGAACATAAGAACAATAGTGGTTAAACAAAGTAACAACGAGCATAAGAACAATAGTGGTTAAACAAACTAAAAAGTAAAGTCTGAAGTATGCTGCTTTGTCCGACGAACATCACTTTTAAAAACAAAACTTAAAAAAGATAACATTTTGTTAAAATTTTCGTCGCCCAAAACTCGTGTCACAACTTTTTTCGAAACTTTATAAATGTTGTTACAGGATACAACAGTTTACATTAAAGAAAGCATCTTTTAATCTTTTATTTTGTAACTGAGCTTTTCATAAGCAAAACTGTATTTAATCTCTTCATCTCTTGTCGTTTTTAACATACACCATTTAAAAATACCAGACTTAGTTTTTTTTTGTATATATAATGAAATCATGTTCTAGCTCTTGAAGTAGAGATCTGATCCGTCATTACTTTTCATCAAGTTTAAGAAAATGGCCTGTTTCAAAATGCTACTTTACGTTGTCTCATTTTCGTCTGGTACCGTAATCAAAATTCTTCTGCGTTCATACATGTACCAGATCACAAAATAAATAGAATCTATTGATTTATTGTCAATGAGCCGTTGCCTTCAAAATTATACAATGAACTATTTATCAACTGGACCATTAAGCAAACAGCAAACAATTTGGTTCTTGCTAATCTAGCTACAGGCTTTTGAGTGAAAACGCTAGATCATCTGTTTTTGGTCCGTACTTGGTCAAACCTCATCCATTGTATTTACGCTTAACTGTTAACCTTTCAAAACTCACGATTGATTGTCATTTACTGTTTACTGTTAACCTTACAAAACCTGACGATTGAACGATTTGTTTTTATTGTTTACTGTTAACCTTTCAAAACCTGACGGTCGATGTGTATTTATTGTTAACTGTTAACCTTCAAAACCTGACGATCGTTTTTTTGTTAACTGTTAACAATGTTCTCGTCCTGAATGAGTGCATGAAATATTTGCAACTGCTTATTAAATAAGAAAAACTAAGCTATAAAATTATCTTCAGTTGACATAATTATAAAGTAAAGAAACAAAACTATTAATCCATGATGTCTCGACACTTGAATATGAATTTCGAATAGACATTTGTTAAATTAAAGTTTTTTCGTCCCGGAATAGAATAAATATAAATAAATTAGGTATGCATTGTTTGCATAGCAAGTCGAAGATCCCCAAAAATGTTTGTTATCCACTTTTTTAAGTATATTGATTGACCAAATATCGTTGAAAATTTGAAAAAGTGATTGATTTAGACTATAGATTAGTTTTTAATAAATGTTAATGTAAACATTTCAATGTTTTCATTGTAACATACAATTATGGACACAAACTTACAAACAGAGGCAAACATGGCCCGGTCATGAGAGTGAAAAAAGTACAATGGTCGACGCAAGATACATAGTAAAACCCTTGTTAAGCATAACATGTAGTTCCAGCAAACAATATCTCGAAGTAGAAATTTGTAAATTATTCTCCGATAATTGTCAGTCTGACACTGCTAATGATCAATGCTAAATGAGGGTCAGAAAAGGTGTGTGTTTGTGTGTGTGTGGGGAGAGGGTCCTTCATTTTGTATTCTTTAATATTTTTAGGCCATTCTCTATTATTTTTACTTTATGCCAATTATTCTCTATTCTTTATATTTTAGCACCTCATTTTTCTCTATTCTTAATTTTCTGGGTCCATTTTCTCTATTCTTTATATTTTTGCCATTATTCTCTATTCTGTAAACCCCATCATCACTCCTAAATGAAATATTCTTAGAAATTTCAAATATGATTTCTTACATTTACATTCTTGTAAAATATTTTCTCGATTGACAAATTTGACAAATATTTTTGAAACTAAAGGTTCAAGAATCAAATTACATGTTTCAACCTTGTCCTGCGTCTTTGACATGACATTCAGCTTATGTTTTATTGTGTAAGCTCTCAGGCTTTCAAGTGTTCTTTTTGTCGAGCCTGCGACTTTTGTCGCAAAAGCGAGACATAGCGATCCTACATTCCGTCGTCGGCGGCGTTCACAAATATTCACTCTGTGGTTAAAGTTTTTGAAATTTTAATAACTTTCTTAAACTATAATGGATTTTTACCAAACTTGGACAGAAGCTTGTTTATGATCATAAGATAGTATCCAGAAGTAAATTTTGTAAAAAACCTGTTTATCCGTATTTTACTTACGAATGGACTTAGTTTTTCTGCAGTTAACAAACATTACATTCACTCTGTGGTTAAAGTTTTTAAAATTTTAATAACTTTCTTAAACTTTCCTGGATTTGTACCAAACTTAGACAGAAGCTTGTTTATGATCAAAAGCTAGTATCTAGAAGGAAATTTTGTAAAATTTATTTCATGTTTTCCGTATATTACTTAATAATAGACTTAGTTTTCTTCCAGTTAATTAGGTCTTTCCACTTTTCCGTGGAAAGACCTATTGATTTTGTTCTGATTATTAGGTCTTTCCACTTTTCCGTGGAAAGACCTATTGATTTTGTTCTGATTATTAGGTCTTTCCACCTTTCCGTGGAAAGACCTATTGATTTGTTCTGATTATTATTATTATTATTTTTTTTTCTTCCGCCTAATTTTTTCTTGCGTAGTATTGTTGTTTCATAAGATGTCTCTTAGATATTTGGAATATGATATTGTATAGTTTATACGCTTTAAAATTGACAACTGCTAAACCGAACACTTTATGTTGTAAGAGTTATCTCCCCAAACACTGTTTTTCTTGTGACCACTACTCCTTCGCTTCGCAACCGTAAAAGATTAAGACAAATTTATTTTACCAAATTGCTCGTTACATCTTCAGGATCAGGATATTTATTTGGACCGAAGCTTTCCGGAGACTCCATATGAGAGTTATTTCCCTTATGCATTTGATATAAGTAATATGCATTTCTAACTGGTAAACCATAAGTGATAGAGACCTAGGGTCTTTTGATTTGAGGTCCTTGGTCGAAAAAAAGAAAATTTTGTCAAGGTCAAAGGTCAAGGTCATATTCTAAATTTTGATTTTGGCTTATTTTCACTTCTTTTCAAAACCGTATAAGATATCGACAATATATTATTACTAAATTGTTAGTTGCGACATGTCGTAACACATACATTTTGGTTTAAAGGGTGCGCTAACATTAAATAAGAGTTTTCTCCCTCTTGTATTTAAAAATACGCGTATGGTGATATAACTCATTAACCATCTATAACTAAGACCTAGGGTCTTTTGATTTGAGGTCCTTGGTTTATGACCTTGAAATTGAGCTCAAGGTCATAGGTAAATTGACGTTCTAGATTTTGACCTTTGCTTTTACCTCATATGTATACATGATAAAGCCATGGGACTTTTGCATTATGTTGCAAGCCATTTGACCTTGAAAATCCAACCGGAAGTGACCTTGTGTAAACCGGAAGTAGCTATTTTTGTTGTATTTAATATAAGTATATTGAACCATATATTTTGGAATCAATGTCAAGTAAACATTCAAATTATACCGGAAGTAACAAATTATCTCTTATTTAAAAAAATGTATAGAAACCATATATTTGAATCAGCGTAAATAATATCATTTGACACTGAAATGACATTTTAAACCGAATTTAAATATTTGTATATCAAAATAGATCTTTATGGTGAAGACCTTCAATTGTTCTCTGAACAATTGGTTTATAAAATTATTATATTTAACTTTTTTCCTTAATTTTTTTCATAAGTATTGATGTTTCAAAAGATGTCGCTTAGATATTTGGAATATGTACAGTATAGTTTACGCTTTTAAAACTGACGGTAATAAAATACTTTACGTGTAAAGTTATCCCCAAACACTGTTTTCTTGTAGCACTAACATCAAACCTAAAGATTGCAAATCCCTTACAAATCCTTTCCCTCAGATAAGGAATTAATTTTGACGAACTATGGAAATCAAAAGAAAGTTTTCTATTGGAAAATAATGTATTTCAAATGGAAAACCATAGTATATTGCTTGGTCGTAATTTAGTCCTTGTTCCAAAAAAATTGGCAAGGTTTAAGTCAGGATCTTAAATTTTGATTTGGTTATTTAACTTTTTTCAAAACCGTAAAGATATGAAAGATATACAATTTTAATTGAATGTCGCACACTTACAGGTTAAAGGGTCCGTTTAAATTAGAGATTCCCATTGGATTTAAAATAGCCCAAATGTATAACTCATTAACATATATAACAAACCTGGTCTTTTGAATAGGTCTTGGTTTATGAAATAAATTGACTAAGTTGGTATTTGACTTCCGTTTTTACCTTTGGGTTACCTATTGTTATGTAAACCATGGGATTTACCCTGGTTCAACCATTTGACCTTGAAAATCCAACGGAAACCAGTAAAACGGAAGTAGCTATTTTGTGTTATTAAATAAAAGAATAGAACCAATATTTGAACAAAGTCAAGAAACATTAAATAACGGAAAACATTTAAACCGGAATAAAAAATATTCCTTAATTAAAAAACATAGAAAATATAAAATTGAACAGCGAAAAACACATTTAAACAGAAAGACATTTTAAAACAATTTTATTACAAATAAAAGACTAAGAATAATAGTGGTTAAACAAAGTAACAACGAGCATAAGAACAACAGTGGTTAAACAAAGTAACAACGAGCATAAGAACAATAGTGGTTAAACAAAGTAACAACGAACATAAGAACAATAGTGGTTAAAAAAAAAAAAAAAAAAAAAAAAAAAAAAAAAAAAAAAAAAAAAAAAAAAAAAAAAAAAAAAAAAAAAAAAAAAAAAAAAAAAAAAAAAAAAAAAAAAAAAAAAAAAAAAAAAAAAAAAAAAAAAAAAAAAAAAAAAAAAAAAAAAAAAAAAAAAAAAAAAAAAAAAAAAAAAAAAAAAAAAAAAAAAAAAAAAAAAAAAAAAAAAAAAAAAAAAAAAAAAAAAAAAAAAAAAAAAAAAAAAAAAAAAAAAAAAAAAAAAAAAAAAAAAAAAAAAAAAAAAAAAAAAAAAAAAAAAAAAAAAAAAAAAAAAAAAAAAAAAAAAAAAAAAAAAAAAAAAAAAAAAAAAAAAAAAAAAAAAAAAATTTTTTTTTTTTTTTTTTTTTTTTTTTTTTTTTTTTTTTTTTTTTTTTTTTTTTTTTTTTTTTTTTTTTTTTTTTTTTTTTTTTTTTTTTTTTTTTTTTTTTTTTTTTTTTTTTTTTTTTTTTTTTTTTTTTTTTTTTTTTTTTTTTTTTTTTTTTTTTTTTTTTTTTTTTTTTTTTTTTTTTTTTTTTTTTTTTTTTTTTTTTTTTTTTTTTTTTTTTTTTTTTTTTTTTTTTTTTTTTTTTTTTTTTTTTTTTTTTTTTTTTTTTTTTTTTTTTTTTTTTTTTTTTTTTTTTTTTTTTTTTTTTTTTTTTTTTTTTTTTTTTTTTTTTTTTTTTTTTTTTTTTTTTTTTTTTTTTTTTTTTTTTTTTTTTTTTTTATTCTCCGATAATTGTCAGTCTGACGCTGCTAATGATGAATGCTAAATGAGGGTCTGAAAAGGGGGTCCTTCATTTCTGTATTCTTTAATATTTTAGGCCATTTCTCTGTTATTTATACTTTATGCCAATTATTCTCTATTCTTTATATTTTAGCACCTCATTTTCTCTATTCTTAATTTTCTGGGTCCATTTTCTCTATTCTTTATATTTTTGCCATTATTCTCTATTCTGTAAACTCCCATCATCACCCTCCTAAATGAAATATTCTTAGAAATTTCAAATATGATTTCTTACATTTACATTCTTGTAAAATATTTTCTCGATTGACAAATTTGACATATATTTTTGAAACTGACAACTGCGTAACAAAATACTTTACGTTGTAAGAGTTATCTCCCAAACACTGTTTTTCTTGTACTACTCCTTCCAAACCGTAAAGATTACGACAAATCTATTTTACCAAATTGCTCGTTACATCTTCAGGATTAGGATTTTAATTTTGACGAAGCTATTCGGAGACTCCATATGAGAGTTATTCCTTATGTGTTTGATATAAGTGATTTGTATTTCTAACTGGTAAACCATAAGTGATATTGGCCTATGGTCTTTGATTTGAGGTCCTTGGTCCAAAAAAAAATTTGGTCAAGGTCAAAGGTCAAGG
Organism: Mytilus coruscus; assembly: GCA_017311375.1. Taxonomy (NCBI): domain Eukaryota; kingdom Metazoa; phylum Mollusca; class Bivalvia; order Mytilida; family Mytilidae; genus Mytilus; species Mytilus coruscus. The sequence continues at coordinate 76,528,589 of CM029595.1, read as the reverse complement.
TCATCTTCTAAATTTTGATTTTGGCTTATTTTCACTTCTTTTCAAAACCGTATAAGATATCGACAACATATTATTACTAAATTGTTAGTTGCGACATGTCGTAACACATACATTTTGGTTTAAAGGGTCGCTAACATTAAATTAGAGTTTTCTCCCTCTTGTATTTAAAAATACGCGTATGGTGATATAACTCATTAACCATATATAACTAAGACCTAGGGTCTTTTGAATTGAGGTCCTTGGTTTATGACCTTGAAATTGAGCTCAAGGTCATAGGTAAGTTTGACGTTCTGGATTTTGACCTTTGCTTTTACCTCATATGTATACATGATAAAGCCATGGGACTTTTGCATTAGGTTGCAAGCCATTTGACCTTGAAAAATCCAACCGGAAGTGACCTTGTGTAAACCGGAAGTAGCTATTTTTTGTACTTATTTAATATAAAAGTATATAGAACCATATATTTTTGGAATCAGTGTCAAGTAAACATTCAAATTATACCGAAGTAACATTTTCAAACCGGAAGTAACAAACTATCTCCTTATTTAAAAAAATGCATAGAAACTATATATTTTGGAATCAGCGTACAATAAGCTATCATTTTACGCTGGAAATGACATTTTAAACCGAATTTTAATATTTTCATATCAAAATAGATCTTTATGGGTGGAAAGACCTTCAATTGTTCTCTGAACAATTGGTTTTTAATTATTATTATTATTATTTTTTTTTCTTCCGCCTAATTTTTTTCTTGCGTAGTATTGATGTTTCAAAAGATGTCGCTTAGATATTTGGAATATGATATCGTATAGTTTATACGCTTTTAAAACTGACAACTGCGTAACAAATACTTTACGTTGTAAGAGTTATCTCCCAAACACTGTTTTCTTGTGGCCACTACTCCTTCCAAACCCTAAAGATTACGACAAATTATTTTACCAAATTGCTCGTTAATCTTCAGGATTAGGATTTTAATTTTGACCGAAGCCTATGAGATCCATATGAGAGTTATTCCCTTATGTTTGATATAAGTGATTGATTTAACTGGTAAACCATAAGGATAGGCCTAGGGTCTTTGATTTGAGGTCCTTGGTCCAAAAAAAAAATTGGTCAAGGTCAAAGGTCAAGGTCATTTTAAATTTTGATTTTGGCTTATTTTCACTTCTTTTCAAAACCGTATAAGATATGACAACATATTTTATAAATTGTTAGTTGCGACATGTCAACACATACATTTTGGTTTAAAGGGTCGCTAACATTAAATTAGAGTTTTCTCCCTCTTGTATTTAAAATACCTTATGGTGATATAACTCATTAACCATATATAATTAAGACCTAGGGTCTTTTGAATTGAGGTCCTTGGTTTATGACCTTGAAATTGAGCTCAAGGTCATAGGTTATTTTGACGTTCTGATTTGACCTTTGCTTTACCTCATATGTATAATGATAAAGCCATGGGACTTTTGATTAGGTTGCAAGCCATTGACCTTGAAACCAACCGGAAGTGACCTTTGTAAACCGGAAGTAGCTATTTTTGTATTATTTAATATAAAAGTATATAGAACCATATATTTTGGAATCAGTGTCAAGTAAACATTCAAATTATACCGGAAGTAAATTTTTCAAACCGGAAGTAACCAATATCTCCCTTATTTAAATTTTTTTGATAAAACTATATTTTGGAATCAGCGTACAAAAGCTATCATTTACGCTGGAAATGACATTTTAAAACGAATTTTAATATTTTCATATCAAAATAGATCTTTAGGTGGAAAGACCTTCAATTGTTCTCTGAACAATTGGTTTTAATATTATAATTATTAATTTTTTTTTTTCTACCTCCTAATTTTCCTTGGATATTGAGTTTCAAAAGATGTCGAGATATTTGAATATGATATCGATAGTTTATACGTTAAAACTGACAACTGCGTAACAAATACTTTCGTTGTAAGAGTTATCTCCTAAACACTGTTTTTCTTGTGGCCACTACTCCTTCCAACCCTAAAGATTACGACAAATTTATTTTACCAAATTGCTCGTTCAATCTTCAGGATTAGGATTTTAATTTTGACCGAGCCGTAATGAGATTCCATATGGAGTTATTTCCCTTATGCATTTGATATAAGTGATATGCATGTGAAACTGGTAAACCATAAGCGATAGAGACCTAGGGTCTTTTGATTTGAGGTCCTTGGTCCAAAAAAATAAAATTAGGTCAAGGTCAAAGGTCAAGGTCATATTATAAATTTTGATTTTGGCTTATTTTCACTTCTTTTCAAAAACCGTATAAGATATTGACAACATATTTTATTAAATTGTTAGTTGCGACATCGAACATCACTTTTAAAAACAAAACTTAAAAAAGATAACACATTTTGTTAAAATTTTCGTCGCCCAAAACTCGTGTCACAATTTTTTCGAAACTTTATAAATGTTGTTACAGGATACAACAGTTTACATTAAAGAAAGCATCTTTTAATTCTTTTATTTTGTAACTTCGAGCTTTTCATAAGCAAAACTGTATTTAATCTCTTCATCTCTGGTCGTTTTTAACATACACCATTTAAAATACCAGACTTAGTTTTTTTTTATATAATGAAATCATGTTCTAGCTCTATGTAGTAAGAGATCTGATCTGTCATTACTTTTCATCAAGTTTAAGAAAATGGCCTGTTTCAAAATGCTACTTTACGTTGTCTCATTTTCGTCTGGTACCGTAATCAAAATTCTTCTGCGTTTAACATGTACCAGATCACAAAATAAAAAAAGAACATTATTGATTTATTGTGCAATGAGCCGTGCCCAAATTATACATGAACTATTTACAACTGGACATTAAGCAAACAGCAAACAATTTGGTTCTTGCTAATCTAGCTACAGGGGCTTGTTGAGTGAAAACGCTTAGACATCTGTTTTAGGTCCGTTTGTTTTCTCATCCATTTTTTACGCTCTATAAAATTAAATCAGCTTTTTCATTTAGATATTTAATAAGAAAATATGATTGAACGACTATTTCTTACATTGTTTTTTTCATACCTAAATAAACCAGAAGGACTGACTGGGGTAAGGCCATACGGTAATTCCTTGACTTCTCCCTTTGGTAAGTCAAAAAGTTTAAAAAAAAACTTGCTAAATAGGGGCGTCCGTTTGAATGTGCGGGGTGTTTAAATACACAGCCACGTTCAGTCGATCGGAATGGGGACCTTTTGTTACGATGCCTCGTATAGGCTGAGTGCTACGATCTTTGCACGTTTAAGAACCATTGCAGCAATTCTCTAAGGGGCCCGTAGGTAGCTTGTTGCTAAGAATATTTTTGTCCCGTATCCAACATAACATCATTTGCAAGTGTCTGTTCAAATTTTTTGACATTCATACCTGTTGACCTTTCAAAACCTAACAATCGATTGTATTTATTGTTAACTGTTTACCTTTCAAAACCTGACGATCGATTGTATTTATTGTTAACTGTTAACCTTTCAAAACCTGACGATTGATTGTTTTTATTGTGTACTGTGAACCTTTCAAAACCTGACGATTGTTTGTATTTATTGTTAACTGTTTACCTTTCAAAACCTGACGATCGATTGTATTTATTGTTAACTGTTAACCTTTCAAAACCTGACGATTGATTGTTTTTATTGTGTACTGTGAACCTTTCAAAACCTGACGATCGATTGTATTTATTGTTAACTGTTAACCTTTCAAAACCTGACGATTGATTGTTTTTACTGTTTACTGTTAACCTTTCAAAACCTGACGATTGGATTTGTTTTTTTTTATTGTTTACTGTTAACCTTTCAAAACCTGACGGTCGATTGTATTTATTGTTAACTGTTAACCTTTCAAAACCTGACGATCGATTGTTTTTATTGTTAACTGTTAACAATGTTCTCGTCCTGAATGAGTGCATGAAATATTTGCAACTGCTTATTAAATAAGAAAAACTAAGCTATAAAATTATCTTCAGTTGACATAATTATAAAGTAAAGAAACAAAAATATTAATCCATGATGTCTCTGCACTTGAATATGAATTTCGAATAGACATTTGTTAAATTAAATGTATTTTCGTCCCGGAATAGAATAAATATAAATAAATTAGGTATGCATTGTTTGCAAAGCAAGTCGAAGATCCCCAAAAATGTTTGTTATCCACTTTTTTAAGTATATTGATTGACCAAATATCGTTGAAAATTTGAAAAAGTGATTGATTTAGACTATAGATTAGTTTTTAATAAATGTTAATGTAAACATTTCAATGTTTTCATTGTAACATACAATTATGGAGCACAAACTTACAAACAGAGGCAAACATGGCCCGGTCATGAGACAGTGAAAAAGTACAATGGTCGACGCAAGATACATAGAAAAAAAAAACCCTTGTTAAGCATAACATGTAGTTCCAGCAAACAATATCTCGAAGTAGAAATTTGTAAATTATTCTCCGATAATTGTCAGTCTGACACTGCTAATGATCAATGCTAAATGAGGGTCAGAAAAGGGGGGTCCTTCATTTCTGTATTCTTTAATATTTTAGGCCATTTTCTCTATTATTTTTACTTTATGCCAATTATTCTCTATTCTTTATATTTTAGCACCTCATTTTTCTCTATTCTTAATTTTCTGGGTCCATTTTTCTCTATTCTTTATATTTTTTGCCATTATTCTCTATTCTGTAAACTCCCATCATCACCCTCCTAAATGAAATATTCTTAGAAATTTCAAATATGATTTCTTACATTTTACATTCTTGTAAAAATATTTTTCGATTGACAAATTTGACAAATATTTTTGAAACTAAAGGTTCAAGAATCAAATTACATGTTTCAACCTTGTCCTGCGTCTTTGACATGACATTCAGCTTATGTTTTATTGTGTAAGCTCTCAGGCTTTCAAGTGTTCTTTTTGTCGAGCCTGCGACTTTTGTCGCAAAAGCGAGACATAGCGATCTACATTCCGTCGGAAACTTGGACAGAAGCTTGTTTATGATCATAAGATAGTATCCAGAAGTAAATTTTGTAAAAAAAATCCTGTTTATCCGTATTTTACTTACGAAAGGACTTAGTTTTCTGCCAGTTAACATTACATTCACTCTGTGGTTAAAGTTTTAAAATTTTAATAACTTTCTTAAACTATCCTGGGTTTGTACCAAACTTGGACAGAAGCTTGTTTATGATCATAAAATAGTATCCAGAAGTAAATTTTGTAAAAAAATCCTGTTTATCCGTATTTCACTTATAAATGGACTTAGCTTTTCTAGCAGTTAACATTACATTCACTCTGTGGTTAAAGTTTTAAAATTTTAATAACTTTCTTAAACTATCCTGGATTTGTACCAAACTTAGACAGAAGCTTGTTTATGATCAAAAGCTAGTATCTAGAAGGAAATTTTGTAAAAATTTACTTCATGTTTTTTCGTATATTACTTAATAATAGACTTAGTTTTTCTTCCAGTTAACATTACATAAAGTCTGCAGTTAAAGTTTTTAAAACATTTATTAGATTCATAAACCATCCTGGGTTTTTACCAAACTTGGATAGAAGCTTCTTACAATCAAAAGATAGTATCTAGAGGAAAATTTTTAATAATTTTCCCCCCATTTTTGTTGAGCCTGCAACTAACAGCAAAAGTAAGCGAGACACTGGGTTCTGCGGAACCCTTACGAATTTTTTCATTTCTTACTATTATTTTTTCTTAAGAAGAAGAAATCAAACACCGCTTACATTTCATTAGTGCCGATGTGGAAAATATAAGAAAATGTCATGATCTATTGATGTTGTCTGATTTTTTGGTTGGTATTTTTGGTTGATTTGTATATTCAGTATAGATTTGCGCGATTTGGATATCGACAAACTACTGTTGGTTCTTTTTCTTCAATTGGGGGCAGGGGTGGGGGGATCCAAGAATAATAATCTATTTAAGAGATATTCAGCATAACAATGTTTATTACATATGTACATTTCTTGTTTAGATAAACCCAATAACGTACATTCATTTGTCCAAATACTGGTATTCATTCTTCGAACGGGTTTAGCATGTTTCGTTAAACCCTTTGTCGACAGATATGTTTTCTCTTGTGTTGCATACTCTAACCTGGATGTTGCTAGTATTTTACCATGACATTTTACACGTATTCGTAATTTCAACTGTACAACTTGTATTACATCAGTAGGACTTCCTTAATGTCCATTTGGAATAACTTTTGAGTTAATGATTTACTATAATCTATGAAATATTCCTCGTGAGAGTTTGCTTGTGCGAAAAGGTTGTAAAAAGGTTACAAGTCGAGTTACTTAGTATTAGTTCCTAAAAAAGATATTAAAAGGGGATTCAGTTAATCTCAATGTGAATCAATGGATGTTAGCTTTGATTTTTACTTATCTTTGCTATGGAATTAGTGAAGGTGTCAGCAAAGCTGGATTTTTGTAATTTTATTTTTTATTAAACTGTCGAAAAGAAACGGATGTTAATATGAAAATAAGGAGATGTGGTACAATTGTCAATGAGACAAATATCCATCAGAGCTAAAATGAAGTGGTAGTTAGCAATTATACGCCACCGTACTGCCTTCAACAATGAGAAAACCCATACCGTATAGTTGGCTAGAAAAGGCCCCGACATTAAAATGTGAAACAATTCAAACGAGAAACGAACGGCCTAACTTATAACAAAACATTTTAAGAAAAACAAACATGACAGACACCAACCAACGACAGCCACTGCATCACCTGACTTAGGACCGGCACATAAAGAGTGTGGCGAGGTTAAACATGTTTGTGAGCTCGCAACCCTCCCCATCCTGGGACAGTGGTGTAACAGCACAACATAAGAACAAACTGTAAAAATCAGCTGCAATTGGCTTAACTCAAAAGATCGGGAGAACGCAAAAAAAAAAAAGTAGTAACGTAAAATCAATAGACACCAAGTACCTATATAAGAGTACTCGCCCTTGATGAAATCTAGCTCAAAGTCAGTTATAACTAATATATAACTGATGTTCTCCCAGACCTAAGTATCAATCAGTACAAATCCAACGGATTTGGTGTACAAACATCATAAACAACATGATTGTTTGCTTTGATATATCGTCTGCTGAGAGAGTTGTTGTAATGGTTCTTAAACGTGCAAATTCCGACTGGACATGGCTACGTATTAATGCATCCTGGACTTCCTACTATAATCAACTTTTTAACCGGCTGTACTCTCAAAATATAGAAGTAAAGGAATATACCACATTTCGTTGAACAAGTCAATCTTTTGAGTAAGTTTAGGTATACAAAACAATGCAAGAAAAAGTAGTTCAAAATGACAGCATTTGTCATGCTTTTGTTAAATAACTGAATGAAAAATGCCCATTTAATTTTAGACAGCGAAACCATGGATGAGAAAATAAACGAACCAAAACAGATGTCTCAGCGTTTTCATATACAATAAAAGTGTTGCGTTAGAAGTAGAACTTAACGAAAAAAGACGTAGAAAGAATAGCAAAAACCAGATTGTTTGTTGTTTGTTATATGTCTAGGTGTGAATATTTTATGCATATTTTAGGCATAGTTAATTGCACAATAAATCAATTAGGTATTTTCTAAACTTAGGTGGTATGGAATGAAACCAAGAATTTGAACTACAAGAAAATGAGACCATACAAAGTAGGCAATTTCAAAATAGTGGCAGAACATTTTCTTACTACGTAGCGCAAGGACACGATTTCGTGTTTAAAAAACCTATGTCTGGTAGTATTTAACATGTTAACATGTTAAAAAAAGACAGAAGATGAAGACATTGCTGTTAAATTCCACTTTGCTCATGAAGAGGTCGGGAGTTTCAAAATACAAAATTAAAGTAAATGGCAGAATAAAAAAAAAAAAAAAAAACAAATAATTGATATACATCATTATCCCAATAAAGCTCTTTCTAAAACAGAGCCTACATTTTTAAATCTACATATGTATTTATAGCATGTGGAAGGGTAGGTATTGCAGTCAAAATTGTATATAACTTTTTTTAAACGGTCTCCATGTTTTTTGTAGTATTATGTTTACGTGCAATTTGTAATCCTGTGTTGCTCGTAAAACGTAGCTTTCCTAGTTTAAAATGTTGTATCAAGTAACAAAGTTATTAATTTTCGAGACAAAAAATGTAGAAATGGGTTTAGGGCGACGATAATTCCCCAAAAAAAAAAAAAAAAAACAACAAAAAACAATTGTGATTTAAAACTATTTTTTTTTAGTTAAAAGTGATGTTCGTCCGACAAAGTAGTATACCCCATTATTTTGTAGCATGTGTTGCCACTCTGTTCATGTGCTCTTTGTTAAAGGTTTAGTTTGTAGTGTTTAACGTAACTTTTCAGCACCCTTGGGATCTAGTATATCATGGAGGGGAGGGGGAGTTTTAATTGGTTGGGGAAGACAAAAAAGACATAATCTTGTAAACAATAAATTTACCTTCAATTTTGAAAAACGTATACATTTCTGATTTAAAAAAAAAAGAAATATGGTAGATGAACCAAACCAACATTAAACTTGTATTCAATCTTTGCCAAAATTAACAAAAATAAAAACAGGGTATCGGATTTACGTTCCTTTTAAAGCTGACAGGTTGCGCCTGATGAGTGTACATTTGACACCGGGTATATCCAGCACTTAAACGGACTGATAATCTCTCGTTTACTATAATGCTTTTAATTGCTTGCATGAAGTGTACTTTGCTCCAGATCCCTTAGGGGTAATTTTATTGCTGTGGAGGTTGTCCATTGGATGTTAGCTGATTAGTTATTAGCATTTTCCAGTACATGAGGGTACACGGAGGTCTAGCTAGTGTAAAATTCGGTTTTGAACTTTGAAACTAGAATGCACTCATGCACTATAAAGCGCGGTAAAGGTTCAGCAAGTCTGACAACTAATTTCTGAGTCTTTGAAATTGTTCGTTATTTAAATGGGAAGATAAATTAATTATATGGCTTGCTTTTTCTTCTTTGCAAATAATATGAAACTTAAACAAATACTTCCGTCTCATTAATATGTGTGATTTTATTCACGGTATTATTTATTTCTCATTTGTATCTATTTTATTACTTGAAAAAAATATTATGACTTTCAAACAATATGCTTTTTCTTTTATCTATATTCAAATATGATTGGATGTATGGAATGAAGCAATTTTGAAAATGCATTTTAATGTATGAAGTGCACCTAGGAGTAATGCGCGTAACGAGTTTATAATTATAATTCGAATAATGCAAACAAAAGTTTGTTTTATCTTTTATACTGTACTGCATATTGTAGAAAAATAATCGACATGATTGAAACAAAAAGAATATAGAAGAATATAAATCACCATTTGCTTATTCCCACTATACAAATGCATTACTGGTAGAGCTTTCAGTTGGTGATATCATCTTGATTGCTTATAAATGATACATTAAAATTAAAATGAACTTATTTAAAACACATAGAAGCTGCACTTTTACCTATAAACCTAATTAATATTTTTTTTTGTTTGAGAAATGTTCAAACTACAGTAACGAAAACAATCAATTGCTATAATACTAGAACACAGAAAAGTGATAAATATTTAAAAGTTCGTATTAAATTTCATTCGATAACATTTCAAATAAAGGGGATGTAGGTCAATTACACATCATCTTACCAACAAGCTAGCCAGCATAACACATCTTCTTTACTACAATTAGATGAGAAGAAAGTGTTCATAGATGAGGGTCTGGATGGGGGTCCTCCATTTTTATATTCTCTTTTTTTTTCAAGCCATTTTTCTTTATTCTTTATACTTTTTGCCCATTATTCTCTATTCTTTATATTTTATCACCTCATTATTCTCTATTCTTTATTTTTTTGGTCCATTTTTCTCTATGCTTTATATTTTTACCCATTATTCCATATTCTGTAAACCCCCATCCACACCCTCAGAGATGTCTTTTTCAAACACAAATCTGAAAATTTTATGTTTTGCTGGTGTCATTTGGACTCCATATATATGACAAGTTAGCATCATTTTGAATTAATAGAAATTACATAAACATTTGGATGACAATGAACATTTACCGTTTTACTATCTTACAACAACCGTTGTACACGTAGGAAAGGTGATCGTCAAACCATTTGTCCAGAAGCATTAAGGGCGTACAATATTCACCTAAAAGATGCGTTGAAATCATACTGAAGTTATAATATTTATTGCAGCTTTACTTCTGCATGCAGCATACAATATCCTTCATTGGAGCTTTTATATATTACTTCTAGAAGTATACAGCATAAGATATTCTTTATTGGAGCTTTACTTCTGCATGCAGCATTAAATTTCTTCATTGTAGCTTTACTTCTGCATGCAGCATTAAATTTCTTTATTGTAGCTTTACTTCTGCATGCAGCAGTACATTTCTTTATTGTAGATTTACTGCTGCATGCTGCATGCAGCATTAAATTCCTTTATTGTAGCTTTACTTCTGCATGCAGCATTAGTTATTCTATATTGAAGTTATTTTTTGTATGTAGTATTGAAGTGCAGAAATATAATTCAAAACAGTCATAGTATATGTTATACAAGACTGGGATTAATTTTTAATATTTTTAATATTTTTTTAATTCAATGAAACTTTTCGTTTTCTCATAAAGCAAATAAAATGTACCTAAACAAGGCAAATATGCCATCCCTTGTCTATGTAAATTTTTGACATTTTTACCTACCATGTCTGTTTGTTTTGTTCACACATTGTCAATATAATGGAATTTTATGCGACTGTCATACAAGTGAGAGGTTTAGCTAGCTATAAAACCAGGTTTAATCCACCATTTTTTATATAAGGAAATGCCTGTACCAAGTCAGGAATATGACAGTTGTTTTCCATTCGTCTGATGTGTTTGAGCTTTTAATTTTGCCTTTTGATAAGGGAATTTCCGTTTTGAATTTTTCTTGGAGTTCGGTATTTTTGTTATTTTACTTTTTGGAAAGTACGATTGCGGTTAAAAAATAACGACAATTACCTGTCTAGCAATGTTTTTTTCCGGGCAAATGCGCACGAAACAGGAAATAATACCCTTTTAAACATCCCATTAATTTAATATAAAAGTGCATACAATCAGTTCCTTAATGCAGACTATTTTCCGATTCTCCGCGAGGTGTTTAATCACTAGAACTTTCATTCGGTCGAAGTCATCGAGGTATTGGTCTGACTGTCTGAAGCGTTGGATCAAAACTTTATATGGCTTCTTTATGATCTCGCTTCTATTCCCATTGAGCCGTTTATGGAATGACCGTTTTTAATCACCAACAAATCGGTCTCTACAGGTAGTAAATTCTAGAATATAGATAACAATTAATCTTTTGCACATTGCAAAATAGTATGTAGTACTTTTGAGAAGCCTTATTCGTGAATGTTGCTGGATGATACATCTGTGTGCAGCATTTGCAGCGTTTGTCCCCACACGAGCAGAGAAACTTCAGCCAACAGATTCCTTAGACTATTTTGCTGCCTGAAACTATTATGGGGGCTTGGGAAAGATCTTGAATAGTATCCAAAGATATGGTTTGACCTATTCATATATTACCTATTTAGTTCATTGATCATCAATTACCTCGGATATGATCTATATGTTAACAAATCAAAACTTATCCTATTTACTTATCTTTTTTTCAGTCAATAACGAACTATGGCCAAGAGGATCGTTTGGTCTTATGGGAACTACAACAGGATGTCCTGTTCCTACGTGGAATACAGGCCGAATCACTCAAGACACTGAAGGATCAAATGTTCTATCAGTTGTAACAAATGCAGTCCATTTAAAAGGTAATCAATGCAATAACTTTTGTCAAAAAATACATAGATTGTGAAACATTTTGTTTATTTCAAAAAGAAGCACCCTGACAGTGTTGTCAATCTATGCATTGTTCAGCAACGTTGTTACTTTGTGCTATTTTTACAATGACCTTCAACGATGCTTAGTAGTATATATTTGTTTCTAGAATTTCTAGAAGTAATAGACTTTGGGTTTTTGTAAGGATGACATTGAGGATGAGATATATTTCATTTTAAAATGTCCCACTTTTCAAGGTCTAAGGTCTTATTCTATTAAACCTTAATATTGGAGAAAACCTTCTATGTATATAAATATATACAATTAATGAGTTCGAATAATCTTAGAGAGCTATGTTATTTGGGTAAATTTATATTTCGTGCACAAAAATTAAGATTTGACATGTTGTAATATGTTTTACGCGACTACCTGCTGCTGGTCTATGTATACTTTGTGTAGTTTATATGTTGTATGCCTAAAGTTGTTATGAATTTGATGAATACAGAGCTATTAATGTTTCAAGTCGTCATGTTGTCTTCGCATCAGTATTATCAAAATAAAATGTTGATACAATAGACTAATGTAGGGTGATGTATCGATGGAATTTAAATGTAGCATTTTAAAATTTTATCTTGTTATGCAATGAATCTAATTTTACAGTATTGTGATTTAAACGAAGAGGGAAAATAGAAGAAGACAATTTTTGAATCGTTGTTATTTACACATATCATTAATATGCAATAAAATTAATGCCATCCATCATTCCATGTAGAAATGTGAAATTAATAACGCATTCAGGAAAGGAGAAAATAGCAAACAATAATTTGCCATTATCAAAACTGTATTTAATAGAACTGAGAAGGTGTTGCATAAACTGTAACACAAGAAAAAGCTTTTAAATATTATATTCAAACAGACATACTTATTTTTAACCATTGTGCTAAAAATATTGCGTGTCGTACGAACAATTAGTTTCTTTATATACTGATTTCATAAATGCATTATGGCGTGCATTTTTTATCATTTGCTTGTATAGACGAAAGCATTTATAAATGTCAAAACATGCATTTGGAGACGTATTACATCTTTTTGAATTAATACTAGCCATTAAAAGCTGAATAAGCTATTTTAAGCTAATTAAACTTCTCAATGTGTGAAAACTATCATATGTTTTATTGTATAAGGTGACGTTGAATTCAAAAACTTATTCCTAAAGGTTATCAATTTTTAAAACGATATCGGTAAGATCTCAAAATACTATCTGTATTGTTTCTAAAATAGAGTTTAATATCAATGTTTTAACACATTTAATATATTTTTCTATCTCTTGAGAACCACTTAAGCAATTATTGTCCTAGCTGCATCGTGTCAATACTTTTATTAATTTTACATGTTTTTTATTTGACTGTCTATACCGTCTTTATACAGTGGAGGTATATAGTGATTTGTATTTCAATCTCCAATAAAAATAGCATATTCATTAATTGAATTTGGCTTTGAACTAGGCCTTGGTACATGTATATGTTCCTGTGAGTAGTCTTAATCATAGTACCCATGTTCAAGTAAAGAGATGAACCAGTTTATGCTTAGGTTGTGCTGTTACCCTATTGCCCCAATTTATCAGGAGTATTGAGTCCCCATATGCTGATTAACCGTGTTATATTTTAATTATGTCTGATCTAAGACAGGAGCATTTGGTTCATATGAATTATTGGTAGCCGTCTTTCCTTGTTGTTTTTCGTTTAATGTTTGAAACTTAAATTAGGCCATACATTTTTTAGTTTTTAATTTAGTTATCCCTGGATTTTTAAAGCTTTCTATACAGTATGGGTTTTGCTCGTTGTTGAAGGTCGCACGGTTACGCAATGTACATATAGCTGATAATTTCATTGTCACTAAAACATGAACTACTGCAAACTCCGAAACAGAGGTAACGTCCTCCTTGCTACGCTACGTTGACTTTCAATTAAAATTAAAAGATAGTTTAGCAAAGCAACGTCACCGCTGTTTCGAAGTTTGGAACTACTGGTCCTTCCGGAGCTTCTGAATTCACCTCTGGATTTTAGTGAGTCTAGAGGAGCTCAATCATTAGATGCCTATGTAGTGATTATTTTTTTTTTGATACCGTTTTTGGTCTTTAGTCGTATTTTCTTTTTGCCATGGTGTTTGTTTTTATTCCACTTATGTTTCCGGTTTCCGGTTTCCCACTTTGTATCCTCCTCTTTTTCGACCTTTGACATTTTGTCTTGGATGGATACAATTCTAATTGGCATTCATACCAAATCGCCTTATTTTGATATCAATAAGCATTTATTTGATATATAAAAAAGTATTCAGGTTAGCTAACTAAAGGATTAAAGCGATAAATTCGCAGTAATTAGAACTACCAGGCGATGAAGATATAGAAAACGAACATTCCTTGAGATAGTCATGTGATTTAATTTGGAAAAAATATAACAGACTTGTGAGCTACAAAGCTAAGTAAACTTATTTTTTAACAGATTGATAGATTGTATTTTAAAAATATACTCACCACCCATGAACAAAATGTCGATGTTTTACGGCCACTATATTTGTATACTTGAAAATACATACATGCACTGGTTCAGATCTTTCTTAAAGACGATTTTTTATTTGACATGCCAAAAACGTTTTCAATATCTATATAATATATATATATATATATGTTTATAATGAAAAACATAAACAATTATGGAATACAGCAACCGACGACAGCAACTTGAATACAGTCGTCTTGCTAAGCTTTAGGGCCATTGCACATTTGCTGTTTGGTATTTACACACGTCTATGTATACAAAACCTCCAAAATGTTCTTTTATCTTTCCATGTATTAGAAAAACTGCAAAATGAAAAATATTGTACCATCCATGAATCAAAGTAACGTTAAAAAAATGGATATTGATTGATTGATTGTTGGTTGCTTAACGTCCAGTGGCAAATATTTCATGCATATTCAGGACGAGAACAAATTAACAATAAATACAATAGGTAGGTTCTATAATAGGGGCTTCCGGGATTAAGGTCGGAGAAATTTAGACTGCCACGGGAAATGAGGGTATATTGGATAGGGACAGAAATTTAGCCTTGCAACAGGTCACCTACGGACCCCTCAAAGAGTTGTTGCAAGGGTTCTTAACGTGCAAAGAGCGTGGCACTCTCTTTACACGAGGCATCGGATTTAACGTCCCCATTCTGACCGGACGTGGCTGCAAATTTGTACATCCCGCACAGCCAAACGGACGCCCCACTTTAGCAAGGGTTTTACTGCCGGTCGGAGGAAGACCAATGGTGACCATACTTTTATTCCCCAGTCACCCTTGGGAAAAAAAAAACTGGAAAACGATATACTTAAACATCGTAATTAAAATAAAGACCGATTGGACCATGACCAAAGAAATAAAAACAATAGTTTAAAAATCTACACATTAAAATGAAATTTGAGCGACACATACCAAACCAAAAACAAGGGTCGAATTTAGGTGGTCTAGACGAGTAAGCTGTTCCCTATTCACTGTCGTCACCCGTTGTGTTGCATATAACAAGAATAAATTAGGTCATAAATGAGGAAAGAAGGACGGGATTGTGATTACAACATATGAATCATACGGATTTTAAAAATTGATATATTTTACAGGATCAATTACAACATCTGAAATAACGACAGAATTCTGTATGAAGCAAGGGGGAGCTGTAACAGAACAACCTTCATGGCCCATGGGATCATATTGTATTTTAAAATCTGGAGATTGTCCTTCGGGTAAGTCATTAAAATCAATTTGCGATATCTTGAAATGGTAAAGACTGGATATCGCTTTGGTGATCCGGGTTAATTTGTTACAAATGAAAGACAGGCGAATATAAAAATAAGAGGATGTGGTTTGATTGCCAATGAGACTACTCTCCACCAAAGACCAAATGACGCAGAAGTTAATAGGTGACGTATATTTGATATTACAGCAGTCCTAACAGGAACATTCGAAAGGTAATTGTGCTTCTTTTCTGATGTGTTTTGGTTTCATTTAATAAATAAAATAAAGAAATATCCTCCTCTATAACATTTAGGTTTAATTTAACTTATCTATCTGGGATCATAATACATTTTGGGGTAAAGATTTTAGAAGACTTTAAAAGTTTAAATTTTAAAAAGTTCTGATGGTATCTTGTTTATTACAAACATTGAACAAGTTTTGTTTGGATGTCAGTAATGGCAAAAGCAATATATAGATGAAGATCAACACCTTTAGTAACGATATATAAAATTAACATGACGTGGTATGAATATTTTTTTCATAAAATGTTGTGTGTGAGAGAAACGAAACTCAGTCATATATTAAACGATATAAATGTTCATGTGCGAGATTTAGTTTATGAAATATTTTGATAGGATTCTACGAAACTTTGAATTGGCAATTTTTCTTAATTTACATAGGATTTTCCTCTGGATACATAACTTGGGACGACGAAGATGTGACGAACAGTAATTCAGCTGTTGGTGCCTTACCAGATGGTGAATTCACCGACGATCTCACCACAATCTTCTATTGTTGCAGGTAATAAATGCTTGCTACACCTCATTTTCTAATCAGTTGGTTGTGTTTTTTTCCAAACGCACGCGACTGTGGTTGATTTAAAAGCTACATGTTATATATATATAGCACGCCTTTTATGAATTAACGTATTTAATTCATGAAAAGCGCAGCTTTGAGTGGATTAGATATGGAAATGAGTAAGGTGTGGCTATTTATGATTTGTAACATTAATGGGCTATGACACATGTCAAAGGTTAAATGCTGACCAATAAAACTTTACTGTACTTTTCAATATGTCAATCAAATAGTGGCGTGATACTATATTTGATTTTCAGAAAACGAACACATGCAGCAGATGACAATTGGATTTGTATTTCAGATACAGGTACGTTTAATAAATGGATTCAGACTTGGAAGCCATTTATGTGTTATTGAGTAGTTTTTCTCCCCGAAAATTCCTGAGGGGGGTGGGGGATAGATGCAAAATTTTATTCGATGTTATCTGCCTTCAAATCCGAAAAGGACGTGTAGTTTTAAAGGAATTTTAACGTTGTGATAAGAAGGAAACATTTTCCCATACTGATATATGAAATTCATCTATACTATTTTTCCATACCCAACAACTGTAAAAAGATCGATTAATTGATTTGAATGGTTGTTTTTTGCGAGTAATGTCAAGGAACAAATATTAGAAGCATGATCAATTCACGGAGAGACCTTTATAAAATGGAGAAAAATACTAAACATCCAATGACATATATCTTTTTATAATATTATTAATTTTGACAAGATAAAACAGGAATTCATTTTGTTTCATTTTTTTCATTATTTACTTCTCGAAGGAGGCGGAGCCAGACTGTGCATTAACAAATTCTGAGATGGAAGTTAGAACACTGGTTTAAGCACCTCCCATTCTTTGCTATTCCAACGAGATACGATCAATGGCGGGAATGCAGAGTGCAATAACTAAAAATCATTCAGTTAACGCACTCCTCTAAAATAACCGAAGTTAATTCACTTGAAGATCAAAGGAAAAATAACCATTCATGTTACAAATAAATGATATCACTTCAAGGTAAATCTTTGACCGTTTCATTTGTAGGATTTACATAATCATAATATATAACACTGTTATCATTGTTTAGGAAATAAAAAAAAAAAAAAAAAAACGTATAAAAGATAAAATGTATATATTACAAGTCATGTAATATAAGGCAAAAACATATTTCAAACTGGAATATAAATAATTTTCGGCAATTTTTCGAAAGACACCAAGACTTTCTTATTGGTTAACAGCGTCGTAAACAAATCATATAAGGGGCCAGCATATATGGGGAGCTTGAGATTTTGAAAACAAATGACCTGATATTGCAACAGTTACTGGCAAAATGAAAAAAACCCTATTTCCAAAGACAGCTTAAAAATTCGCAAACCAAATTATGCATCAAATATGAAATTAAATATTCATGCAGTATCGCTTCAAAAGAACCAAAATTAAAGTGCAAAAAGAAACTAATAATTACCTCATACTAAGTTTTCAGTATTTCTACTAAGAACTTTAAAAGAATTGTTTATATTTCCTAAAAGTTATGCGTCCGAAGGATTTTGAGTGTGCGAATATATACAAACGTCAACAAATCTTAATAAAAATTGAAGCATTATTAAACATCAGCGTAGGTCAGCATCAATTTCAAATAGGAAACACAAAATTTTCTTTATCCTGATTGGGAACATAGGATACAGTGGTCAAAGGTAAGTAACAAAATACCGAACTCCAAGGAAAATTCAAAATGGAAAGTCCCTAATCAAATGGAATAAATCAAAAGCTTAACCGCATCAAACAAATGGAAAACAACTGTCATATTCCTGACTTGGAACAGACATTTCCTTATGTAGAAAATGGTGGAATAAACCTGGTTTTATAGCTAGCTAAACCTCTCACTTGTATGACAGTCACATATCGTTGAACACGTGAAATTTTGAAAAGGGGGTTAATTGCATCTAAATGGATGATACTCATATTATGGCGTTAAAACAAATATTATGAGTCTTTTATTTTGGACTCGACATAAAAAAAAAAAAAAACCAATTAATTCGTAGTTATAATATTTGCATTAGTATTATTTTATTTTATAAAAAGTTATATAGGTTATTTGTTGGTTTTGCTTAAGAATAGCATTCGGAGGCATTTGAAGTTGACAAAAGAAAGATGCAGCAAATTTAATATGTACTCTTTAAAGTTAACGAAATCATGCAGAAAAACCCAGTAATTCTAACATGTACTGTGTAATTCTTATTGTCAAGATAAACAATTTTGCATACGATATATTTCAAACAGATAATACAGTACGATTTAAGCAAAGTGTTACTTTTTATCTGAAAACACTTTAATTTTTTTTTGTTTCGATCAGAACTTTATTTGAGATATAGCAGTCTTCTTTTTGATGCAATGAATAATGATATGAACTGTGCAGGCGATAGCAAGATGGTGGGGATAAAAGCTTTAGTTTTGTGAAAGAATTAACGCATTCTGGACCTTAAACTCGTCATTAGATTGTAGGCCTGACAAGTAAGGTAGTTAAACACACTTAAACAAGAATGTGTCCATAGAACACGGATGCCCCACTCGCACTATCATTTTCTATGTACAGTGGACCGTGAAATTGGGGTCAAAATTCTTATTTGGCATTAAAATTAGAAAGATCATATCATCGGGAACATGTGTACTAAGTTTCAAGTTGATTAGACTTCAACTTCATCAATAAACAGCTGCGCCATGAGCGCATGATATGCCCGTCATGTTTTCTAAGAATAAAATTAAATAACTTTTCAATGTCATATTAGAAATTTATGAAAACTAAAAGGAGGTTATCTTAATAGATATAAACCAAGCACCAAAGTTTAATGAAAACTGCTCAAAGCACTTTAAAGGTATTGTCCGAAAACTGGACAATCCCCTTTTTAATGAATAAAACCCCATAACTCGGAAACGTAAAATCTAGAATTTATAAAAATCGAAAGGGAGCTCATGTCAATAGATAAAACAATTGACCAAAGTTTCTTGCAAATTGGAGAAAGCATTTTTAAGTTAATGTCCGACATGTTGACGACGAACGGACAGACGGACAACGGTATACCATAATACGTCCGTAAACGGGCGTATAAAACTACCATGACCAAAACTTTAACCTGAAGCGGGACAGACGGACGGACAAACGGACGAACGGACGCACAGACCGAAACATAATGCCCCTAGGTGGGGCATAAAAAAAAAATACAAAATCTTGGTCTATCTACAATATTGGCATACCGGAATGTTAAAAGATCACAAAATCGATCTCTAATTCGTCATTATACAAGTAAATTCCAAACCTGTTGTCACAACAAGAACCGTAATTGTTTTTGAAGTACGGACAGACGACAATATGATGCAATATATAGATGCGGATTCAGGATTTTGAAAAGGGGAGGGGCATGTCCCCAAACTAGACAGTGTTTGGATTGGAATAGGTAAAAGTCTGGATTAACCCTAAATGAGCTCCATAAGAGGGTCCGGGCACCCGCCCTTAAATCCGCTTGTGATATATGTTGCGACTATTTAATTATCTGTACGATATAGCAACGTAAACTGTAAGAACAATTTAAATAACTGAAAGATTTTTACATTAAATTCCTTGAACATATACATGTACCTGTACATTGTGAACATCTGCATTATGCTCAGGCAACTTGAGACAAGCGATTGTTCTATCTAATGAATATCCGTAAATCAATGATGTCATGTGATTTTATCCATAAAATACAATCTTGTTAAAAGCCATTTTGAGTAAATCCATGTATATAACATGCACGCAGTAAAAATTAAGAAATTTAATTCATTTTGGAAAAGCAAAAAAAAAAAAAAAAAATGGAAGAAAAATGGAAGAAAAAAGAAAAATATAATGAAGAAAATGCAATACCAAGATTATTACAGCTAAAATGATATCGTCTTTGCTCATTATCTTTTGCTCATTACATGTAGATATATCCATCATGTGGCTTATCTAATATGATTGGTCAAATCATTTGCCGCATAGGTTAATACTAGACTGGTTCCCTGTCCTTTATCTGTTTGGCTCTGACAGATATAAGACAACAAGGGTGTCCCAAATACTCGTATGTTGCAAGGGAGAGGACCAGCCTAAGTTTCATACTAGGTTTACTTACCATTTCAGAAACGACAGTCCAACAACTTCTCCTATGGTATTGCCTACAGCGGCCCCGTTTGTATTGTTAAAGAAAGGAGCAACGTGTCAATCCGTCAATGGTATGTCTGTTGTTGAGGAATGGGTCTTCTGGGAGACAGAAGGTACTAATAATAATGATGCATATGAAGGATCGTACCCAAGTATGGAAAGAATCACACCAGACATAGGAATCAAGCTTTTCTATTGTTACTACAGCTAAAAACTGTCAGAATTTAATCATTCATTAAAATTTAGTTTTAACTGACCGCTTTGTGTATTATTTTCATGGTTTAATGTTGCGTCGTTTTGATGCAATCGTATACTTCATATAATTGTATTATCTAAGTACAAAATGAATTTACTATATATCATTTACTTATATAAATACCTGTACCAAGTCTGGAATATAGCAATTGTTTTTCACTTGTTCCGTTGG